>JAODAL010000915.1:0-262040 GCA_025379985.1 Phyllomedusa bahiana
TGAAAAAATATTTGAAAAAGGTCTAAACCTGAAATTTTCTTCCATTCCCCCCCGGATGCGGGGCACGGGTATAAATGTCTGAAAAACCAGGAGCTATGTAATGTAAGGGGAAACATGTCTGGGGAAACCTTTAAGTACACATTTGGGGGCCCTTCCCATTTTTGAAAACTACAGTACTTTGGTAAAAACTGGAGGGAAAACCCCAACGGGATACACGCCAGCATTGAAGAAGGTTTTAAGAAAAGGATTAAGGATTGCCGGGGGTGTTTTCGGGTTTATTGATCCCTGTAGGGAGGTGGAAAGGCTGAAAATGTTGCCCCAGGGAAAATAAGCTAATTACACATCACAGAGCTTTAGCAGATCCCTTAAACGTTACGATTGCGGATTCCCACCCCACTGCGCAGTATACCAACTTAGCTATCCCATAACAATGAAGAAATAATGAAAAAGAAAAAGGGAGGGAACGAATTCTTCTTTTTTACTACGTAATGTAGTGTTTAAAGTTTTATGTTTAAAGTGTTAAAATTATGTAGAATTGTGAAAGAAACCCCAAAAGAGGTTATGACGGTGATATAGTGTCTGGAACTAAAAAATTTATTTTTCTCATTTTTCTTATGTAACTCCATTGTTATCCGATTGCTCGTATGCGGAGTTCTTCCCCCCAAGGATGCTTTGGAAATATTATGGGGAATTTGATTTCTAACAAAAATCTTTCCGGGCAACCCGTGGGCCCCCTCAACACCTAAGAAACTTCAGTATTCCCCCCTTGATTAAGGGCCCCAACTCGGTTGGAAAGATTCAAAGGGGGGGGACTTTAAAGGTGGAGTCGGAAAAGGTTAACCTAATTCACTAAATTTTGGACAATGTTGTATGTTTGCCTTAGCATGGGCGAATTGTTCTAAAAAAGTGGGAAATTTGTTTAGAATTTCAGGAAAACTCGGTTCGGAACGAAGTCGAAATTTGGGGTACTTCGGGTGAAAGTAGGGGCTTTTGATATAAAATGGCGCGAGCACATGCTTCTGGGCAAAGCCTTTGGGAGGGAAAAGGGCATAGCCTGCATGACATTGCAGAGAGAAGCCAATCAGAGACCCGGGGGGGATTCGTGACGTCACCGCACTATATAAATCCGGGGGCGACGGGGCTCATCCGTCTCACTGTATATAGGGAAGGGGCTGCTGCGGGGATAGCGCTTTCTGAAAACAGGGATTTTTACACAGCGTTTTTTGGTGGGGTGTCTAGCTTGTCTCAGGGACTGTTCTCTGAATGTTCTTTTTTCTGATTTTTTGGGGGTATTGGATCTGAAATCCATTGCGCCCCATTTGCGTTGCAAAAATCCCATTCAATATCCAAGGGGGATCAAAGCCAGTTCCTTTTGGTTTTCGTTAAAGAAACAGCGTTTTTAAAATACAAATACCACTTCTTTTTTTGGTGCTCAATTTTTAAATTGCGAAATTTTTCTTTCCAGGGGTTAATTAAGCGTTTTTTTTTGCGGGTTGTGCTGCCCCCAAGAAATTTGTTCTTTTACCCGCCAAAAAAAATTTAAAATTTTTCCTGTAGCCCTAATTCACAAGAAAAAGGGTTTAAATTTCAAAATTTTATCTCTTGTTTTATGGCGTAGAAAAAAACGCAATTGAAAACGTACAAAGCTACTAGTTTGTTGGGGGGCTCAATTTTTTTTGGTGCAAAATTTTTATCAGGGGTTTAAATTAAGGGGTTGGGTTTTTCTGGTGTGCTGGGCAAAAAAAAAACCGTCTTTTTCAAAGCAAAAAATATATTAAATTTTTCCTTAGCCGATTTCACAAGCTAACGGTTATTAATTGCAACTGCTATCTCTTGTTGTGTGGCGTAGAAAACACGCAAATGTGTAACTTATCGCTATCAAAGCTACTAGTCTTGTGGGGCTCAATTTATTGCGCAATTTACATCCCATGGGGGTTAACTTTAGCGTTGTGCTTTGATGGTGTGCTGACAAATTAATAAACGTCTTTTTCAAAGCAAACAATATATAAAATTTTCCTCTAAGCCTAATCACAAAGCATGAAGGTTCACTATTACAACTGTCATCTATTGTTCGGTGTGTGTAGAAACACACGCAATTGTAACACGCTACCAAAGCTGCACTAGTTTGTGGGGCTCAATTCTATTGCGCAATTTACATCCAGGGTTAATTAAAGCGTTGTTTTGCTGGTGTGCTGGAAAAATAATAACTGTCTTTTTCAACGCAAAAAAAATATATAAATTTTTCACTTAGCATAATTCACAACAGCAAAGGTTAATTACAACTGGTTCTTTCTGTTTGTGTGGCGTAGAAAACACGCAATTGTAACAAGCTACAAAGCTACTAGTTTGTTGGCGGCTAAATTCTATTGCGCAATTTACATCCAAGGGTGTTAGAATTAAGCGTTGTTTTGCTGGTGTGCTGACAAAAAATAAACACGTCTTTTCAACGCAGAAAATATTAAATTTATTCCTTAGCTCTAAATTCACAGGCAAAGTTAATTAAAATGTCATCTCTTGTTGTGATCTATTGGCCGTAGAAACACGCAATTGTAACATCGCTTACAAATGCTTCTTGTTGTGGTGCTCATATTACTTATTTGCGCAATTTACATCCTGTGGCGTTAATTAAGCGTTGTTTTGTGCTGTGCTGACAAAAATAAAAAACCGTCTTTCTTCTACACCGAAATAAATACATTTTCTTGTAGCATAATTCTCAAGCCGAAAGGTTACATTACAGCCTGTTTGTGCTTTTACCATTTAGTTAAAACACACAGTGCTTGTAAATGACACATACAAGTAAATTTTTCCTCGCCATTTGTGATGAGCGCAATTTATATTCCAAGGGGTTACCCAAGCTTGTTACTGGGCTTCATTTTGGAGTCTAAAAACAGGTGTGTATATTTATCATATACAGATAGCTTTTCAAACAGTGTCTGTACTATTTTAGACAAACAGTAATGTCAGACAGAGAGGTGGCGCTCTGTACTGCGAGTGGCTAGTGGCGCACAAACATTCTTGAACGGGACACAGGTCGCAGCACAGGCACAGGGGTAGTCGCAGCAGGGGTCATCCCTCGGTGAGGCCATCAACTGGCTCCGCTTGTCATCTAGCGGCCGTGTGTTGTTCAGCAACCCGAAGGCGTCTTGAATGGTGACTGTAGGTCATCCTCTTCCTCCCATATGACATCTGACAACCCAGCCAAGAGTCGGTGGGAACCCAGACAAAACACTTAGTTGGCCATTTGGGCCATGGGGAGTCGGCGTCAGCGGCCCTCACATGCTCTCTCAGCCCGCTCTGTCCCCATCAGTTCCTCAGCCAGGGTATCTTCTATGTGGTCTGGGCTCAGCGCCACTATATAGCGAGCTTATGTAACTTAATTTGAGGTGGTGCAGTCAGCAGCTACTGGCATGCGAACAGAAATGGGTGGCCCTATATCCCAGTCTTGCACGTAGGCGGCAAAGTATAGATGTGGAGAGTGGCATGGGAGGTCATGTGGTGAGAGTCCAGACTCGCTTTAACCAATGACGGTGCATTTGAGGAACAGTTAGTGTCGATGAAATCAAAAATAGATGGATGATGTAGCCGACAGCACTTGGGAGCCGGTTGTGACGAAGGGCCTACTTCATCGTCAGGGACGAAGCGAGGGCGTCAGCTTGCGATGGTCAGCAGTCGGCGCACCAGCAAGTGGGTTGTGTGGCCGTGAGTACAGCAGGGGTAGCAGCAGTGTTCGATGGTCGGGCGAGCTCCAGCGGCCACTGGGGGTTAGAAAACCCGCCTTCGCAGGGTCCAAGTCTGTAGCGGCACAGGGGCTCAGCGAGCAGCGGCGGCTAGTAGTCACTCACGTGGGCAGTCGTTGGCGGTAAAATCAGTCTACTCGGCTGGCCCTCGTGTGTGGCATGTTCTTTGCTAAGACTAGGTAGGAGCTCCGAATATGGCTATGATGTAGAGACATCTGTGGGCAGAAAGTGAAGGTGGCCAGGAGCTCAACGTTGGCACAACGGCCACTGCGTCAACACTCATGCAGCGTCACCATCCGGTTGGCATGGGAGAACGTCGGCTCAGATGTGGTGGTCAATCCTGCCGCCTGCAGCAGCAGCACGCGGCCCAGTGGCACCAGCATGACATTTCAGTCAAGTAATAGGGTCCTCAACATCTGCAGATGGCAAGCTCGTTTCTCTTTGGACACTCCTCTCCGAGTCCAGATGCTCCTGCTCCTCGCTACTCATGGCGGCCAGCTGTTCGTCAGTAGAGGCGATTGTAAAGAGACAACAGTAAGAGTCCAACCATCTAAGGTGCAGAAGTCTGACCTGTGCTCGTCTAGCTACAAAGTTAATTCGGTGGTACTGCAGTCCTCCCTTTCCAAATGGTGGACTCTGCACCATCTTGCAGAAGGAAACTAGATGGCTTGTGGGACGCCATAGCCGGAGATGGAGAGTTCACGCCCGGAATAAAATTTCTTTTCCAAAAGGCCTTAGAAGTACCAGCACTCATAAATTGTAGAACAGAAAGTGGTCCAGTCCGTGAGCTTATCGGTTTGCTTTCCAGGTAAACGGCAGCGCTGGACGTTCTGGAGCTGTAACTTCGGTCAGGGCCAGTACATGCTCCTTGTACGGCCCACTGGTAGTGATGTGCTTCCTGCCCAGGCACAAACCAACAAATTGGACTCAAGAGCCAGCTATGCTCCTCCCGTTGTCGAATTATTGCTGCTCCGGCGCCAATTGTCCGCCTCCTCTCCTCCTCCACCACACCTCACTTCTCAGCCTCCAACAAGTACTGCCTCCTCTCTTCCATACTGTGTAGGGCTACAGTCGGTGTCACGCAGTTTACACCTAGCTTCTGCCTCGGCGAACGATAGTCAAACAAGGGGAGAACTGACTCCGCGTCAATGCAGCAAGTAATCGTGTGTGCTTTCTCCGCGTCCAACTGCAAATCTCGGAACCATGGTGTAACGGACAATGGGAGGAACATGGGAGTCATGCGCTGCAGCCCCACCTAGAGGAGGACAGCTGTCCACATGTACTGCCTGCATGGCGTCTCAGTGATCTCAATCTGTTGTTAAAAGGTTCCTGAAGTCTTCCACCGATCTCAGAACATTCTGAAAATGCATAGGAAACTGTGCATTGCACTTTTATCCATTGCGTTACAATGCCGAACACCCTTCCTCGTGTTGCCTGCAGCTGAACGGGCTCTCCCAACACGCTAATGATATGCGATGTTTCCTTCCCGCTCGGAAATTTCCAGCTGCACATGTCGGGTACCGACTGTATGAACATGAGATAAGGCCAATCCGAATTAACGATTTTTGATGATCCAGGCAGACAGAAGTACTCCATGTGTAAATTGATGTCAGTCCAGTGGCAGCTCATGCTGTGGACACCTTGCGTTTGTTGAGGCCATTCGAGTGAGCCACGTTATTTGTGTCAGTCGACTCCAGATACAGGGATGAATAACGGTCATTCCTATCTGCTCTTCATGATCCTGAACAGATGCCTGAAAATCTGTCTGGGCATGGGACTGGAGATTGCTTTTGATGGAGATACATCTATAGTGGCCACATGAAGTCCGGTGTTTATGAAGGAGTGGGAGGGATAACAATTGAATATGGAGGCAGTGTAGAGGATGGTGGGACATTGGAGCAGAGCATTGTCTGGTGAAATGATGTTATGGATTTCTACCCAGGTGATCAAGAGAGGAGGAATAGCAGCTCTGAGCAGCTGGAGGAGGTGCGATGGAGATGAGTGAAAGACGAGGCAGATGACTCCAAGCCACTCGTGGCAGTATAAGTGGAAATGGAGGCAGGGTAGACCCTCTCGGAACTGGGGGGGGGTCACCCCCTTCGTGGCAGATGTTCCCGCAGCATGCTATATTTGCCTGGCTAGTGACATGTTCTCTGAATAGTCAGCATCCGCAGTAGGGATGAACTTTCATGGCTACTCCACCCTTTTTGGGACCCTCGCTACCAGTCCAAGAATGGGAGCTTTTTCCCAGCTATTGAGAAGGAGACAAACTCAAATACTATAGGGAAATCTCCGTAATCAGTGGCCGCTGGCGATGTGCGGCATCGTCCCGGCTCTGACAGGTCTGACCGGGGGGTTCCTCAGCGCATCATGTTACTTCTGCAAGCGGTCTGCTTGGGGACAGGTGGGAGGGTGAGGCAGCGAGTACACAGCTCCATCAGCAGTACTAAATAGTATGGAGTCACTAATGAGCAGCATTCCTCTCAACCCGCTCTAGTGAGGAGGGCAGTCATCCCTGCAGCAGCTGCAGCAGGAAATGGAGAATTCCCTGAACAATACTGGTTGTGCTACTTTGGACAGAACTTTACTCTGCACCCACTTGTTTAGAAGATCCGCTGGACTACCTGGGACAGCCAAGAACTTGGATGGTTGGTGGCCGCATTCTTGCTGAGTTTGCAGTGTGAGAAGCTGTACTGCCCGGCCCAGATCATTGTGCATCAGAGCGTGCGTGTTCAGTGCTGAGGGGGGCCATCGTTACTCCAAAGGATGAACACGCTTGGTCAAGGGAAATGTGAATCCGACTGACCTTTGTCGATGATGAATCAGGCTGTGGATTACGGCCAGGATTTCCCACACACCAATGCCTTTAGGCGTCAGGTCTGGCGTTCAACTACCTGCCTCAGCCACTATTCTGATGCCGCCACCCGCTGATGCCAAACATCGGTCTGATTAGTTTCTCCATCTGCTACCACCGTTCTGGGTCCAGGGACCTGTATTGCCACCCACCTCAACACTCTGTCATTGTGCCACTCTATGTGCTCATGCTGCTGCTGTGTTGCTGTTGCGTGACATCCACACTGTGTCTATTTGCCACTCTGCGGGCCTTGGTACTGTTTTGCCACCTCCAGAATGGTTCATTGTGCCACTCTTGGACCTCATGTGTGTTGCTCCTGTCATTCACCTCCCAATCTCTGTTCATTGTGCCAACTGCTGACCGCATTGCTGCTGCCGCGACATGTGACCTCTGCACTCTCAGTCATTGTGCCGCTCTTGTGGCGTAATACTATTTTGCCACCTGCCAGATGTCATTGTGCACTCATTGACCTCATGCTGCTGCTGTGAATCCTGTCGTGTCCCTCCACACTGCTGTCATTGAGCCACTGTCTGACTCTTCATGCTAGCTGCCGTGGCTGCTGCCGTGCCCTCCACACTGTGGCCTACTACGTTTTTGCCAGCTCCTGAATTTGTAATTGTGCCATGTATGACCTCATGCTGACCTGCCTGTGCCCTTCTCACACTGTGTCATTGTGCCACTCGGTCTGACCTTATGCTGCTGCTTGTTGCTCCTTTCCGTGCCCTCTCACACTGTGTCATTGTACCCACTCTTTTGGCCTAGTCCTTTTTTGCAGCTCCCAGAATTTTGTCATTGTGCCACTCTCTGCCTGACCTCATATGCCCTGCCGCTCGTGACACTCCACTGATGTGATTGTGCACTCTGTGCCCTAATACTGTTCTTTCTCACCGCCATATTGTCATTGTGCCACTGTCTGAACCTCATCTGCTTAGCTGCCTGTTGAACTCAACACGGTATCATTGTGCCCACTCTGTGGCCTAATACTGGTTTGCGCCTCCAATAATACGTCAATTGATTGCCACTGCATGACCTCATACTGCTGCACGATGTGACCCCACTGTGTGTAGTGTGCCACTTCTGTGCCATAATACTGTTTTTCCACCTCACATTATGTTCATTGTGCCACTGCTGACCTTTTTCTGCTGCCAGCTTCGTGACTCAACCACACTGTGTGGGATTGTGCCACTCTGTGTGCCTAATTACTGTCTTGCCGCCTTTCCGATAATGTCATTGTGCCTCTGTCTGACCTCATCTGCTGCCTGACAGTGACCTCCACACTGTGTAGATTGTGCCACTCTGTGGCCTATTTACTGTTTTGCCGCTCTCCATAGATGTCATTGTGCCACTGTATGACTCCTCATACTGTCTGCTGCCGTGACCTCCACACGGTATCATTGTGCCACTCTGTGCTTAATACTGCTTTTTTTTCCGCCTCCATAATGTCATTGTGCCACTGCTTGTCTGACTCATTACTGCTGCCGCCGTTGAACCTCCACACTGTGTGGATGTGCGCCATCTCTGTGGCTTAATACCGTTTTTATCCGCATCCTCACTAATGTAATTGTGCCACGCTGACCCATAGACCTCATACTGCTGCCGCCGTGACCATCACACTGTGTGATTGTGCCACTCATGTGGACTAATACTGTTTTGCCACCTCCAGATGCCACTTGTTTGCACTGTCCTGACCTTCATAATGCTGCCGCCGTGACCTCAACACTTGTGTGATTGTGCCACTCTGTGGCCTCTCTAATACGTGTTTTTCGCCTCCATAATGTCATTGTGCACCTGCCTGACCTCATGCCTTGCTGCTGCCGTGACTCCACACTTGTGTGTTGATTGCTAGCACTCTGTGCCTAAAACTGTTTCCGCCATCAGAATGTCTTGTTGACCAGACTGCTCTGACCTCATGCTGCTGCTGCCGTGACCTCCACACTGTGTGATTGTGCCACTCTGTGGCCTTAATACTGTTTTCCGCCTCCAGAATATGTCATTGTGCCACTGCCTTGACGTAATGCTGCTGTGGCTGCTCTTCGTCCGTACTCTCTCCACTTGTCTATCACTAAATTGTTGCCTCCTGAGCTATCGAGCTGTTTTTTTCTCAGCTTTCGCTCAGCATGACTTATCAGGCTACATTCTTCCGCCTGAGTTTTTTGGTTCATGTTTTGCCTCATTAAGTGTCCAGGTGATCGTTTCTATAGTGAAGCGATTCTAAGAGCAGGCTGGCAGTCTGTGCGTGTCAATACTAAACACAACATTGTATGAATGACCAAACCACAGCTCCCTCTGCATATTTAAAGCATGCACAACGTTCTACAGCACCTCTGCAGGATCTGGGGGTCAAGCCTGGAAATAGCTGTTTTTCTAACGTGATTCGTGCCGTAGTAATTCGGACCGAACTGAATTTTGTCGGAGAATTCGTGCCAGAAGTGAACGAACCGAATATTTTGGAAATTCGCGACCATCTCTATTTGCCAATTCAAGGAAACACCTAAAAACTGTCTGGTTGCTGATTTCAAGATACCATTTTGGACAAAACAAGACCATCCTGGTTATAAATCGCCTCTATGTGAAGAAGATAAGACGCAATAGTTACATATTATCTCACTTATTGCTGAATCGTGAGGCCAACTTCCCAAATCGTTATATTAATGCCTCCTGGCTACTTGTAAATAAGCGTCCTGTTCTGATGTGCTCCTGGGCAATCAGACTGCCTTATATGGTTGTGCACGATTTGTTGTCTCACTTGTGATTCCATTATTAATGAGTTCGATTGGCAGACTGCAGCTTGACATCTAAATTACATCCACTCCTGTACTGGACATGTAAGAGTGTTGTGATCACTCTCAAGTGGCTAATACCTATCAGCTGTCTACCAACCCTACCGTGCTCTCGCCTCTGCTGATGATATCGTTCTACATTTCACTCAATCATGCCGAATATACCTCCTTGCCGTTCAAAGATTCAAACACAACGTGCGGCGGGCAATTTCTCTGGAACATGTTACTTTGGGCGATAGGCCACATACACAAACCCTCACGTTTTACGAGTGGCCCTAATATGACACATCTTCTCAGGCTGCATTGTCAAGCATCCCTTAATTGCTAACCCCCACTGGCTATCACACCCTATGCTGTCACTACCAACATAGCGGCACTCACGGCACTTATCTGCTATATAGATAGTATCTGTCAGGGTGGCAGGGTTCACCAACTTTTATGTAAACCACACTCCTATTTTGTAACATGCGACCTGGACCATTGTAATCTATGCACTTGTCACCCTTAGTCTCAAGCATTAAACATCTCATAGATTGTAAGCTTTTCGCGAGCAAGGGCCCTCACAATTGTGTCTCATTTGTAAGTACTTTTATATGTGTAATGTATGTACGTAGTACCCTCTAATTGTAAAAGTGCTGCGGAATATGTTGGCACTTTGTAAATAAAGATTATTATTAAAAATCATTATTATTATTTGTATTAATTATTTTTAACTTCCATCTGCTGCTTTTTGCATTTATCGTGAGCGTAAGCTCCCTGGTAATTTGTGTGACAGGTGACAACACACTTGTTAATGATCCATAACGAAGATCATTATGGACACTCTGTGTTACTCACACTATTTAGGCCTGGCTTAACTTAGATTCCAGAAGTTAATTTAAATGGGTTTGTTCACTACAAGGATTGCTGACTTTTTATGGTTAAAGGCTATCTATACAAGATTAAATACAATGTCACTTTTTTATTACTGTGTCCATTAGCCTAGGTGATCCTCCTATTCCCTAGATATCACTCTCAGGCATACTAACTATGTAAGCCAAATGACCTGTTCGCGATCTCTCCTGATAGGCTGCCATCTTGGCCGCTTATAGCTACTGACCTGACTCGATCTCCCTGGATAGGCTGACCAGCGCTGGTTCGCTAAAGTACATGACCTGGTGTCATCTCCATGCAGCTCCTCATGCAGGCCCAGTAATAAACCATGTATATAAAGGCCAGAAAGCAGGCCCTGAATTCAAAAATGATTACACCGTCAACATTGCAATTTATGTGGCATTGAACAGTGTACTAACCTATTCCACGATATTCCCTCTTGTATGGGCATGCATCATGGCTCATCAGTCACTATAGCTACAGATCTGTTCCATCTCTCCTGATAGGCTGCAAGCACTGGTTGCTATAGCTACAGACCTGTTCGTTCTTTAATTATAGGCTGCCAGCGCTGGTCGCTAAAGCTACAGACTGTGTGTCTCAGCAGCCTTCTCCTGAGGCCAGTAGAAAGAAAAAGTAAGGCCCAGTAAGCACTGGACTCGCTGATAAAAATGGATAACCGACAAACAGGAGCTGTAAGTAGAGATGATCGATGTTAGAGTGATGACAACTCCTTTAAATTCCCTCTTTAAAGCATAGTTCGCCACACTTTGAAATGGAAAAAGCTGGGTGTGACCACCCGACCCTCGTAAATGCCTACACACTCCGCCTAAACTGCATATCAGGCCTTTGGAAGAATGGCTTTAGGCAGTGAGGCATATGACCATGACTTGTTTTTGGCATCTATTAATTCCTTGCAATCCTTTTGATAGAATGGTCATGGACAAAGGATCGCACTATACAGTAAATTTCTTGGATGTCCTAAAGTCACTTTACGTACACTATGATCATCTTGAGAACAACATTACTATGTCAAGAAACATGACGTAATATCTTCTACCACATGTAGATGTCAACATGCCCCTAACTGTTCTAGATGCTAATCCCTAGAAAGGCCAGTTCACTAGAATAAGACTACATATATGCTCCCACAGATACTGAGTACACTAAAAATAAAGAACAAACTCTCAGATTACTAAATTCGTTGAGAGGGGGTACTGCCACGAAGAAGAATGGTGTCCGAGACTAGGGACACAGGTGGATCACCTAGACTAACCTCATCGTAACGCTTGGCTCTAGAACTACTCTAAATAACGAGGATAAAAAAAGACTGTAGACTCAGTTTCATGTCGGTCTATGATTGTCATGACAGAGTTGATAAAGAAAAACCATCTGTTAATACTGGTCTCTATTATCAACATGCTGACCTAAATTTGGGCCACTCGTTCCGAGATTACCTCGAGGTTTATATGATCAAAAGAGGAGACGGTTGGGTAACTATATATTGAACATTCCGATTCCTGAGAAGGAATAAATTCGGAGAGTGGCATCTGGCCACGCATTAGGAAGAGGATCGTACCGTTCCGTGCATGTCATGCCATGAATTGTAATGGACATCATCAAAGGAGATACGATGCTCACAACTCCCTGGGATATCCATCCGGATCCGAGGTTTTTTCAACTGCCCTAAACCAACGGTGTTCATTATTATTATTAAGTGCCGTATGTGTTAAAGGCTATGTATGGACAAACATCATAGGTTGCAAAGTGAGAATTAATGAAAATAAATCCGTTCACGGCTTTATAAATCGAAAAATGGATAAAAATGGGCCCAGAGAGAAGGGACTATGAGAAATACAAAAATATGAAAGGAAGGAAATTTGGGGATGTCCAGACAGTAGCTAGACTTTTTTTTGAACATGGACATATACTTATACTGATCTGAGATGGGTATACTTGAGCAACGTTGAGGAGCCCAAGCTGTCTGAAAAATTAAATTCTCCGTTTACTACAGAAAGAAGTTTTTGTGAATCCATAAATTAGATTCCCTATCCCCTAAGGTCTAATGGAAGACTGTCAGTGGATGCGTTATTTTTTATAGAATTGTAGGTAAGCCGGCCCCCCCCCCCCCCCCCCCCCCCACCCCCCCCCCCCCCCCCCCCCACTAATTAGTCGTGGTAGTGTTTTTAGGTTAGGTAGTTAATAAATATAGTAGTTGGTTCTTGTAACAGTATAGTAGGCAATCTTAGGAGTATAGAGTAGAACTTAATAAGAACAAGCATTAATAAAGGTTATTGAGTTTAGAACTATGTATGCTATACTGCCAGGTCAGAATGTGCAGCGGCCGTTACTAGGCCGTGACAGCATAGTTATAAAACTACATTTTGGTTATTAAGCACTTCCCCAGCTTGAGATAAAGGAGTGGCATGTCCTTCCCTCATGAAACGTTAGAGTTCGAGGGTGGACGGACTGTAAGCGAGGGTCCTGTTATCTGA
This sequence comes from Phyllomedusa bahiana, assembly GCA_025379985.1. NCBI lineage: Eukaryota > Metazoa > Chordata > Amphibia > Anura > Hylidae > Phyllomedusa > Phyllomedusa bahiana. Next base: position 12,737 of record JAODAL010000915.1, read on the forward strand.
CCTGCTGCGACCTCTGCCAGCAGTGCTTTGATTTGAGCGCATCCCACTAGCAAGCACACGCCTGCATAGTTGAGACAGGAAACACCAGCTGCTTGACTCCAAGTTACAGCCAAGCACAGCCGTGTAACTATGTTCACTATGTTATAGATCTTAAAGCCCAGATTGGAGCTCCCCGGCACCTCAAATGCTGAGCTGCATGAACTGCCATTCTACACCTGTGCTAGTTGAGCTACAGAAAAGGTTATGCATTCATCTATGTTATGTACATCACACACGGAGCCATATAGACTTGATGCCGTCTGCTGGGAACTTGTCAGCCCCAATTGGTGTTTCCTACTCAGAGGTATCTGAGACAGTCTCTGGACACTTGTGTTTGATCGCCAGGCGCGCTGTGTTAAAACCTTTGTAACTGAATGAATGCTATTCCTGCATCTTGAAACAATGTGTGGATCAAGCCTTTGTGATTGAAAAGGGGAGTCCAGTTTTAAATATATAGTCTTGTTGTAATAAGCAGCTATTTAAAGAAGATAAATTAAACGGCTACTTTCGCTATATCATACTGAGTTTAGTGCCAGGTGGGGTCCTGGAAGTGCCTTAGGGGAATCCCCATGTACTTAGTGCTATCTGCTTAAAAGGGCTTTGGAAGAAAGCCAGGTAGATGCCCTTATAGTCAGGTAGTAGCCCTCCCATTAACCAGGTTAGTGGCCCCTTACAGGCAGGTTGATGTCCCCTTGTACGCAGTTAGATTGCCCCCATTGTAGCCAGGTTGATGCCCCCCTTAGTAGCTAGGGTAGATGCCCCTATGTTAGTAGGTCTAGTTGCCCCTTTGTAGCAGGTACTTGACCCCTTTAGTAGCAGAGTACTTGCCCCCTGTTAGTAGCACAGGTACTAGCCCCCGTTTATGTAGCCAGGTACTAGCAACCTCTTTATGTTGCATGGTAGGTGCCCCCTTAGTATGCCAGGTAGGCTGCCCCCTTTAGTAGCCAGGTAGAGGCCCCCTTTAGTAGCCAGGCAGTTGCCCCTTTAGTCGTCCAGTAGTTGCCCCTTTCAGCTAGCCAGGTGAGGTGCCCCTTTAGAAGCCATCAGGTAGAGCCCCCTTTAGTCGCCAGTATCTTGACCCCTTTTAGTAGCCAGACGGTACTTGCCCCCTTTTAGGTAGTCAGGTTACTTGGCCACCCTTTTAGTTGCCAGGTATTTGCCCCCTTTAGTAGCCATGGTACTTGCCCCTTTAGTAGCCAGGATACTTGCTCTCATTTAGTAGGCAGGTACTTTCCCCCTTTACTAGCAGGTAGGTGCCCCCTTTAGATAGCATGGCAGTGACCCCTCTTAGCAGCCAAGGCAGTGTGCCCCCTTTAGTAGGCCATGGCAGTTTGCCCCTTTAGTAGCCTAGTAGGTGCCCCTTTACGTAGACAGGTAGAGCCCTCCCTTTAGAGGTTCAGGTAGATGCCCCGCTTTAGGTAGCCAGGCAGTGGCCACTCCGTTTAGTAGACAGGCGCAGTTGCCCCTTTCGTAGCCAGGTTGAGTGGCCCATTTAGTAGCCGGTTAGGTGCCCCCTTTAGTAGCCAGGTAGAGCCCCCTTTAGTAGTCAAGTACTTGCCACCTTTAGTAGCCAGGTAGAGCCCCCTTTAGTAGCCAGGTAGTTGCCCCCTTTAATAGCCAGGTAGTGCCCCCTATAGCTAATAATAATAAAGTAATAAAAGCCACTTACCTCACAAGGCATTCCTGGCAGCTGCGCGTAATTTCTCCGGGCTGATCTCCTCTCAGCGTCGCAGGGGAGTGAGTGCAAGCGCCAGCGCGATCGCCCTATGCGATGACTGTTCTGTATGTACTTAGTGCACACCGGTGCTTTTACATAAGGGGGAGAAAGGGGGAGGAGAATCAATCCCTCCTGCCTCCTCCCTGCCACAGGAGAGTCTACGGCGGTAATGGTGAGCGACCGCTGCTTGGCTGTTCACCGCACTGTTAGGAGCGGCCCTGGCAGCGCCAGAGTAGCGCACCGAAGCGTACTCTTGGCGCCTCGGTCTGTTAAAAGAACCCCGCTGCTGCTGGCGGCGGAGAGGGAATGCACTCTGCCGGGATGGCGGGGGGGGGACCCCCATTAGCGGGACCCCCCGCCAAAAGCGGGAGAGTTGGCATGTATGCTTTAAAGTATCTTATAACAAAATTCTGAGTTGATATGTGTGGAGCGGAGGTTCTCCCATTTAGGATCCCCTTCTATGAACTACAGTGAAAAACAGCGACAAAGAGCCTATCTAATGCTCTGGAGGACCCATCCCCTCCGTGCCTTACACTGACTGCTAACTGATTTCATTATTTGCATCAAAATGTAATGTCATATCGATATTCTCTCCTGCATGGGAGCGCGGACGGCGAAGTAGTAAAACAAATACTGCTGAATTCAACCACAAATTACAGCTGATTTCTTTAGATCCAAGTAACAGGGCACTCTGTGATTAGTTTATTGTATAACAGAATAAACCCTAATAAGTAACGGAACTTCTTATCTGCCCAAAAGAAAGGAATTAGGCAGGATTTACCCTTTAAAGGGGTTGTCTCGCTACAATGATTCCTTTTATGTGAAAGATCTTGCCAAAAACAAAGTGACTTTGCAATATGGTCCATTAACCAGGTGTCCTGCCTATTCCCTAGTTATCACCTCTGTATGGGCTGCATCAGGCTCCTAGGTCGCTATAAGCTACAGACCGTTTGATCTCTCCTGATAGGATGTACAGCACTGGTTGCTATAGCTACAGGACCTGTTCTGTCTTTCCTGATTAGGCTGCCAAGCACTGGATCGTATAGCTACTGACCGTATCGGTCTCCTCCTGATAGGCTGCCAGCACTAGGTTGCTATATGCTACAGACCTGTTCGGTACTCTCCTGATAGGCTGCCAGCACTGGGTCGCTTTCTAGCTACAGATCCTGTTCTGTCTCTCCTGATAGGCTGCCAGCAATGGTTCGCTATAGCTACTAGACTGCTGGCTTCTACTTTGCTGTTAGTAGAAGCAGTAAACACGCGCTTGAATTCAAAAATGAACAAGAAAACAGGAACTGAGGTACAGATGAATCAATGTAGTGAGACAACCCCTTTAAGACATTTTTTTTCTCCTATAAATATCCGACTAAGCAAAAAATAGTTAAAACTTTATATTTCATGCACTACTAATCATGGATAGGAGTCAAGAGTGTTTTTGCAATGCTCTGCAATGTATGAAGGTGTAATTGCAATGCAACCTATCAAGACTTCCCATAGGGGTACCATATTCTTCTTTTTTTTTTGGCAGCACACTACAGTGCCTATACCTCACTCGTTTAAGGTTACCAAGCTGCAGGCACCTTATGCCGTGCCCTGTGCACAAGGCCTTAGCCTGATGGATGCATTATGTAGCTAGAGCGGCACACCATAGCGATAACCTGTGATAACTTATAATAACAGAATGTACTTACTCCTCAGTGCAATTACTGTTATTCTTTTTATAGGCTCCGATGACTTAAATCCACCAAATCAGTTACCATGAGTCATTCCAAACAATCTCAAAAACTGCGATAGTCAAAATGCCAAGTTAAACTTGACATTATTTACCAACGGAGCAGAAGCGCTCAGGATATTTAATAAACTAATAAACTTCCTAACGCTGCAATTATTGAATTATGTATGCTGCTGAGAGCAATAATCCACTGTTTGCATTTTGCTTTTCCAGCTGCTTTATCAAATAAGCCCGAAAGCACTCCACCTGGTCCTCCTCGTCTGAGATCTGCCTCGTAAAGAATCAAGAAGTCATTACCTCAATTATAACGGAGATAAAATGGACCCATAAAACTCAGGAGACAGAGGAGGGGAAGGGGAGAAGAGGAGAGTGTCCTTGTAACCTTATGATAAAGTACTGGTTTCCTCCCTGGTGGGCAGTGCAACTTTCTGATGACCTTCAAAATGGAATGATCTCTATTGTCTGAACAGCATAGAAGGTAATGAGAACCACAGATTATTACACAAGAGCGCCACTTATTAATTATGTTGTGACCCATATAAAGTCAAGTCTTGCATTTTCCTTAAAGGGCAATCCTTTCACAATGGTTATGCCCCCCTGCTGAGGACTAGCGCACAAGCCTTAGTGTCAGACCTGCCTGTTTCCAGCGCTTGTGTCCCTTATTTGTACAAGAGCAAGCAGCTTTAGAGCATTTGCTCCTCTGAAATCTTATGCCTTGAGCAGGTGTAGCCCCGCCCACCAAAGGATAGCTCGCACCACTGACAGTTATTCACATGTTTATATCTATTCAAGAGTAATAGGTTTTTGTCAGATGAGGTGGGCGGAGCTTTGCCTCAGGTGTGGCGGTTTGAAAAAAATTCTGACTCTTCGGTTTCTGAATACTCTTCGCTGATAAACTGCAGATTTTGAACATTAATGACTACACGAATAATACAGCATCTTACAGAAATAAGGACACAGCGCTGAAAAACAGCGGTGCTGACACTAGCTCTGTTGCTGTCCTCTGCAAAGGGTGGGCTGTTATCTATGTGACAGGTTCTCTTTAAAGGGTTCAACTATGTAACTGATTCTTCTATAGCCCCTTGACTTTTTACATGTAGGGCAAGTTAAACCAAGTCTATTACTAAATGCATTGCTTTGCTGATTTTGCTTTGGTCAGGAGATAAATAAATGATTTTGGGCGACATATATATTCTGGCACCCAGACGACAATCTTATTGCACGGATTAGTAGCATAGAATGCACCTGTATTTATGAACCTATTCTACTGTGGTCATAGATTAGGCGCTTTCTAGCTCCAAAACGAAACTTTAACTTGGTGTGCCTATTCTAGATGTTTTGCGCCTAGTTTTGTCGTCCTCCCGTCATAAATGTGTAGATTCATACAGTTGTGGTGCGACGCTTTCAGAGCGCCCCCCGATCCCAGGTGCATTACAAAGGGGCAGGTACCTCCAAATAATGCGCCTAATTTTGGAGTGTACCTCATTATAAATCTAGAGAACAGGGCTGCGACAGTTTTTGGGCTAAAAAGACGCCAGAATACTGGTACAGCCACATACATATATGTCACCCTTTATCTCTTTTTAGAGTCCACAAGTTTCTCCGGTTGCCAACCACCTCTCCCCACCACTTCCTGCTCTTTATCTCTCATTGCTCCAAACTGTTGTCAGTCAGTCCGACTAGGGTGAGTCACTTCCTGCAGAGTCTTATCTCTAGCAAAAGCCTTTGTCTCACTACAAGGATTGCTTTTTATGTTAAAGATCTTGCAAAAACAAGTCACTTTGCAATATGTGTCCATTAACAGTGTCCTACCTATTCCTAGATATCCCCTCTTGTATTGGCTGCATCAGCTCCTCAGGTCGCTATAACTACAGACCTGTTCCATCTCTCATGATAGGCTGCCAGCAGTGGTTACTATAAATACAGACCTGTTCAATCTCTCCTGATAGGCTGTCAGCACTGGTTGCTATAGCTACAGACCTGTTCTATCTCTCATGACAGGCTGCCAGCACTGTTTGCTACAGCTACAGACCTATTCAATCTCTCATGATAGGCTGCCAGCACTGGTTGCTATAGCTACAGACCTATTCAATCTCTCCTGATAGGCTGCCAGCACTGGTTGCTATAGCTACAGACCTATTCAATCTCTCCTGATAGGCTGCCAGCACTGGTTGCTATGGCTACAGACCTATTCAATCTCTCCTGATAGGCTGCCAGTACTGGTTGCTATAGCTACAGACCTATTCAATCTCTCCTGATAGGCTCCCAGGACTGGTCGCTATAGCTACAGACCTGTTTGATCTCTCCTGATAGGCTGCCAGCACTGGTTGCTACAGCTACAGAGCTGGCTTCTACTGCAGCCTAGTGGAAGCCAGTAAACTCGCCCCTGAATTAAAAATGAAACCAAGAAAACAGGACTGAGGTAAGATGAATTAATTTAGTGAGACAACCCCTTTAACTAAATGAGAAGCTTTCATTCTTTAGAGTTCTGCAGCCTTGTGTACTACATTTTATAAATCTCCTGCAGTCATGTCAGTGTAACAAACAAAACAAAATTAAGCAACTCTGCAAATAGTCTAAAATCAGCAGCACTCGCTAACTCTTATTATTATAATAACATCAATGGCATTACTTCTACTATTCAGACTATAATCTGAGCAATTTTATTTTTTTAAGGGAGCCTGTCAGGAGCAGGGGCGTAATTAGAATTCATAGTGACTCACAGCAGAAGAAAAAATCCCCAATAACAGATACACCTTTATTTTAAATGATTAAAATATTAATCCCTACATAGAACTAGATGTGTCCTATATATGTAGGGGTTAATACAGGCAGTCCCCGGGTTATGAATGGGATAGGAACTGTAGGTTTGTTCTTAAGTTGAATTTGTATGTAAGTCGGAACAGGTAGATTTATTAAATGTAACTCCAACACAAGGTTTTTTTTTTTATTTTGGATAGTGCAGGGAAGGGTTTTTACATTTGTTTTGCTGTCTGTGCCCCTGCCAAGAAAATTTCACCTCATTTTCACCTCATGTGATGCTGTGGAATGCTGGAACTTGTTGTTCCACAGCTACTATCTGCTGTGGAACATGGAACTACAAGTGCCAGCATCCCTCATAAGTCTCCAATTGTAAATAGGGGACAGATGTAAGTCGGAACAGGGACTGCCTGTATTTTAATCATTTAGAATAAAGATGTATCTTTTATTGGGGAGTTTTTCTTCTGCTGTGCTCTGTTGAAACCCTGATATTATTATATTGTGGAGTCGGTAATTTTCTTTTTCGGAATTCATGGGGTCCAATGGAAAAATGAGAAGGACCCCCATTACCTAATGTCAATAAACTAATCAGTAGCATGAGTAACAATAATTAAAGGTATAAATAATACCGCCATATATCAGGGAACCTTAATGGTAATGCTGGAGTGCAGAAAGCCACCAACTACTTGTTACCTAACAAAAAGGAACAAATTTCCTCTACCTGAATGGGGCCATCTCAACCTCTGGGCCCCATAGCAATCGCTATGGCTGCTAAGGCTGTAGTTACTCCCATGGTCAGGTGGTTTATGCTACCTTGTCTGAGAGCAGAGAGATAGAGGGGACAGATGTGCATATACAGGGGACAGATAGAAGAAGGATAGCATTCACTGTGCTAATAACCACAATAACCAATTGTCCTTGGATAATAACCCTCTAATAAAGTGCTGCCCGTTTTAAGACCATCCGGTATATCCACATCCTTCATGCCCTAAATTGATCTCATTATACTTTCACCCCTCTGCTTATCCACTTGGTACTTGAACATAAAACTGCCCAAATGTGGACCTAGTTTTTCCCAATGCTGATTTTCAGATCTTAGTAAAATCTAAACTCAAAAAAGACCAAAGTGCAAGGAATGAGTATAACAAAAAAGTAATAGAAATAATACTTTATTACATAATTTCCTGAAACAACCTCATAAAAGAAGAGGCATAATTAGATGCATAGTCAGACAAGAAGAAAACAGGTTAAAAGGGTTGTCAATTAAATAAGAATGACATTACATTGAGGCCAGGGTTGGTAAAAATAAAAAAGTGATACTTACCTGCCTGTCTTCTGTCATTGTCGCCCTGGAGCTCCTTGGTGATCCGCTCCTCTTCACTTCCGGATTCTTGTCCCAACACAGAGGAGAGGTTCATGCTCCAATCTCCCACAATGTAATGTGAGCCCCACCAGCGTGTCGGAATGAGAACCCAGAAGTCAAGAGGAGCAGATCACAGTTGAGCTCTGGAGCGGCAGAGAAAAATGACATGACACTGGCATCAGGGTGGGCAAGAAAAGAAAAAAAAAAGATAATTACCTACCTGTCCTCTGCTGACGCCGATCAGGAGCTCCGCTGTGATCTGCTCCTCTTCACGTCCGGATTCTTGTCTCAACACAGAGGAGAGGCTCATGCTCTAATCACCCACAATGGAGTGTGAGCCCCACCAGCGTGTCGGGATGAGAACCTGGAAGTCAGGAGGTGCGGATCACAGTGGAGCTCTGGATCGGCAGCAGCAGAGGACAGGTAAGTAATTATCTTTTTTTTTTCTTTTTTTGCCCACCCTGAACCCAATCATGTTGTGTCATTTTTATTTTATAGTGGACAACCTCTTTAAAAACATTCATAAAAACATACAGGCCAGGGGGTGGCCAAGACACCATACCCAAAAGCAAATAATATCATCATAAAAGTTTAGTAGCAAACAAATGCGAGATGCTTATCATTCCCTTAGATAACCATAGTCAGAGTCATCTCAGATCTCCTCCAGGTAAAGCAGTGTAATTCAGTTTCGGACAGCTCCCTTGTTACTGCTGATCCTGCAGGTGAGCAACTTGAAGAATACATTTGTTTTGAGCTTTTCAGCTCTAGTTAAGCAAGTCCCAAAATAACTTGTTTTATTTATTATCCAATCATGTTAAAAAGACAAAACATAGAGTTAGGGTTAGGACATGTGAGAAACCACTTACGCGTTTCAGAATCAAACGTGATCAAGGAACGTGTGGTTCTGAAACGCGTAAGAAGTTATTTTGAAATCTTAATTTTGGAACTTGCTGCACCAGAGCTAAAAAGCTCAAAACAAATTTATTCATAAAAGTTTAGTATTACTGCTTATGAACAATATAAATGTGATAATTAATACAAGACAATAAATTACATAGTATATACAAGTGCAGGTATAAGGAGCGATTAATAAGTGTCTAGAGATCACCCAACAGCCGGAAGCCGACGTGCATTTCTCCACATTACAGCTTTGCCCCTGGTGAGTCAAATAGAGCAATATACAGTGTGTGCAGAATTATTATGCAAGTTGTATTTGAGAGGATTCTTTTTATTATTGAACAACAACTATGTTCTCAATCAACCCAAAAGACTCATAAATATCAAAGCTTAATATTTTTGAAGTTGTAGTGTTTTTTTTTTAGATTTGGCTATCTTAGGAGGATATCTGTTTGTGCAGGTAACTATTACTGTGCAGAATTATTAGGCAATTTAATAAAAACCAAATATATACCCATCTCACTTGTTTATTTTCACCAGGTAAACCAATATAAGAACAGACAATTTAGAAATAAACATTTGACGTTCAAAAACAAAAACAAATCAGTGACCAATAGAGCCACCTTTCTTTACAAGGACGCTCATAAGCCTCCATCTATAGAGTCTGTCATTTGGTTGATCTGTTTACGATCAACATTAAGTGCAGCAGCCTCCACAGCCTCCCAGACACTGTTCAGAGAGGTGCAGCAGCCACCACAGTCTCCCAGACACTGTTCAGAGAGGTGCAGCAGCCCCCACAAACCTCCCACACACTGTTCAGAGAGGTGCAGCAGCCACCACAGCCCCCCCGAAAAATGGCAGAGAGGTGCAGCAGCCACCCCAGCCTCCCAGACACTGTTCAGAGAGGTGCAGCAGCCACCACAGCCTCCCAGACACTGTTCAGAGAGGTGCAGCAGCCACCACAGCCTCCCAGACACTGTTCAGAGAGGTTGGGAGCAACCAAAACAGCCTCCCACACACTGCTCAGTTTGGTTCAGCAGCCACCACAGCCTCCCAGCACTGTTCAGAGAGGTGCAGCAGCCACCACAGCCTCCCAGAAAACTGTTCAGGAGAGGTGCAGCAGCCACCACAGCCTCCCCGACACTGTTCAGAGAGGTGCAACAGCCACCACAGCCTCCCAGACATGTTCAGAGAGGTGCGCAGCCACCACAGCCTCCCAGACACTGTTCAGAGAGGTGCAGCAGCCTCCCCAGCCTCCACACATGTTCAGAGAGGTGCAGCAGGCACCACAGCCTCCCAGACACTGTTCAGAGAGGTGCAGCAGCCACCACAGCCTCCCGACACTGTTCAGAGAGGTGCAGCAGCCCCCCACAGCCTCCCAGACACTGTTCAGAGAGGTGCAGCAGCCACCACAGCCTCCCAGACACTGTGCAGAGAGGTGCAGCAGCCACCACAGCCTCCCAGACACTGTTTTCCCTCCTTGTAGATTTTACATTTTAGGAGGGACCACAGGTTCTCTATGGGGTTCAGATCAGGCGAACAAGGGGCCATGGCATTATTTTTTCTTCTTTTAGACTTTTTCCGGGCAGCCACGCGTGGGGGAATTGGAGCATGTATGGAGCATTGCCCCGAGAAAATCATGTTTTTCTTGAACAATACTGAGTTTTCCCGAAAACCATGCTTGAAAAAGGGTGTCTTCCAAAACTCAGTGGGTCTGGGATTTGACTTCATCCATCCCAACCGAAAAGGTCCCAAAGTTCTCTTTGATGTACACCCCCCAACCAGTACCCCCCCACCTTGGGCATCTGAGTCGAGGGGACCCCCCAAACCCCCCCCCCCCCCAAACCCCCCCCCCCCCCACCTTTTCCTTTTTTTTAAATTTTTTCCCCCCCTTTTTTTTGGCCCCCAAAAGTTGCAAGCTCTGAAAAAGGGAAAAATCTTGGATTTTCCCTTTTTTTAATCATGGACAGTTTTTTGCGCCCTTTTTTTTTTTAACAGCTTCTTGCGCCCCGTTGGCTTTTGCCATGAAAAACTAGATTGTTTGGTGAAACACGCTTCCAAAAAATTTGGCAAATTCAAACTGTGCCCCCCCTCTCAAGACATCTCATAATTCTTGCTTTCAATCCCTCAAACCTTTTTTGACCCCTTTTGCCAAAGGAAAAGGAAGTTGCCTAATAATTAAGCCACCTTATAAGGGTGTTTATGTCTTAGACCCCCACCCCCCTCATTTAAGGGGCACATCACCGGATTTACTTAATTTGGGAGTTGGCTTTCAAGCCCGTACAGCTTTGGGTAGGAAAACAGTGAAAAAGGTGTGTGATCAAAAAACCTTTTTCCCAAAATTTTGCACACGTGTAGTGAGGTTCAATGCATTTAATCCTTCAACTCAACTGGTAATTTAATTAAAGTTCTGCCACAAAACTATTTTTCAAAAACTAATTGGCACAAAATGTTGGAATCAAAGACAACATGGTCTTAAAGTTGGCCATTTCATAATAGACATTGGTGGCATATCGATGGGATATGCCATCAATTTAAGATAGGTACCGGTCCTACCTCTGAGACCACCATCGATCTCCAGATAGTGCCCCTGAAACTTACTGTTTTAAACAGACAAGTGGTCATGCTTGCCCTGGACACTCTCCATTCCTTTCCATGAGAGTTTCAAGTACAGCCCAATGCACCGCTTAGCTGTACCCAGATCTCCCAATAAAATGAATGCAGCATAACTGCCTAGCCACTTCTCTGTTCAGATCGGGAAGTTGATGGCATATCCTATCAATATGCCATTAATGTCTGTGATAGGACAACACCTTCAAGCATCTATGTTGTGGGGGTCCACCATGTCTTGTCTATCAATCCAAGTTTCCAGGCACAATGACCACGGTGATAGAATATTCAAGTAATAATGTCCAAGCTATGTAATGAGCCACAAATGTCCATTCAGATCTAATGTGCAAGTCACGTTGACCGAAGAGCAAGATCCAGTTTACCATTAATAATACCCATCACAGTTTAATGTTCTGGCCTCTGAAGATATAATAGGAACATACAGTGCCAGGGCAATGCTAACATCCCCTGAATTACACACTTGGTTGGTAAGGAAAGTGAAAGCTCCTACATGTTTTCAGTGGAAACTTAGACTTCTGCAAACCCCTGTTACATCATCCTGCCACACCTGTGCCGAACGTTCTTATTAACTTATTAAGTGACTGAGTCACAGGTTTTATGTACTAGATACCCTGCTAGAAATGCATGACCCTGGCATCTCATAGTTGTCTACCGCATCAACAAGATAACCCATATTTCCCAACCCCTCCAAACCCTTCATCACCTCTTACCCCCCTTTAACTACTGACCTCCCACTCTTCCGATTCACCAAAAAGGAACACAGAACACTGATTCTGTGGATAATATTGGCCACAGCAGCCATTTTTATTAACAAATATATAAGTATATTTAACAATATTATAAATGACCAACCTGAAGGGGAAGGAGGTCCTAAGAGCTACAAAGATCTCGCGAAATATTGTACATGACTACACAACTTACCACCCCCTTCCCCTTCCCCCTGTGAACACTGGCTCGTATGAAACAAGACACACACTGATTGACAAACTAACCAGCTGCCAAGGACCCTAACCCATCCACTTACGCCAGACCTCGAATTGTACCCTAAGCAGGGAACCATAACCTTAGTGAATTCCCCCACCATCAATAATTTTTACCAACTCCAAGGACCCCCAACAGCCACCGTGACATATAGACAAAGCCAACCCTCGAAATGCAATTCCCAACCCACCTCAAGTAAGCGCTACCCCACCCAACTAATACAAAACTAAGGAAGAGAGGGCAGGACTTGCTTCTTCACTGTCCAAGCGGCAACTGCTCTACTCTGCCTGCGTGCTGGGTTCAGTGACGCTTCCTCTACTGATGGACCGAGTCATGTGGCACGCCTGGCATCCAGTCAAGTCTACTCCTTCATACTCCAAGTGTTAACAATACACAAGTAATGACTAACATGCTTATAACTGTAATACAAACAGTTGGCTAAATAACAATGCTTGTGCTGCCATACCCTGCAAACATAATTTACTGTATGGCACTGTTATTTGGGCATTATGGGATGAACTTGTTTCATGAATGAAGGTATAGATACAGGGCAATCAACTACAGACTCACTGATGGCTGACAAATCCAATTTGAGATCGGCAGATCAGACCACAGCGATTGCAGGGAGAAGTTTGTGCTGAATATGGTGCCACAATACCATTAGTTCTTTCTCCGTCTTCTCTTGCCCTCAAGAGCTGCACTGAGAGCATTCTCAAAAAGGAAGCAGCTGGGTGGGTGGTGTGCCTCCAAGCTTTGTGGTTGGAGGCTAAAGTACACCACTAGTTGAGATCAATATGGCAGGCTTCCAGGGACTTCTTCGGAGAAACCTTTTGCCTCTTTTATGGTGTTTCGGCAACCAGTTCTGAACTTACCATACAGCGTAATATTCGGTAGATGGTGATTTTCCATCTAGAGATATGTCCTGCCCAGCACGGTGGAGTCTGCAATATCATAGCTTCAATGCTGATAGCATCCGCCTGTTTGAGGACTTCAATATTGGTAATGAAGTCAGACAGATGAATGTTGAGAATGGTGCAGAGACAGTGCTGATAGAAATTCTTGAGGAGCACCAGGTTCAGATCCCATGAATGACAACACCAATATGTAAAGAAAATAAATTACTGAACAAGAGTAAGGTAAAAACGCAGCACTCATCAGGAACTCAAGTTTCAGATCAACAAACATCAGGAATTATGGATTCAAAATTGACATGCACTGGATTTGTGGATATCAGAGCAGCAGGTGATAGACACCAGGAGTTATGGATTATAAACCGACAGGAGGTAGACACCAGTACCCAGGGATTCTAGACCAGCAGGCAACAGACACTAGGAACTGGGCATTCCCGACCAGTTGGCATCATAAACGAGGAGCCGTGGATATCAGACCACTATGTGGTAGACACTGGGAACTGTGGATACCAAACCAGCAGGAGGTAGACACCAAAACCCAGGAATTTCAGACTAGCAGGCAGCTGACACCAGGAACTTTGGATTCCAGACCAGCCGGAGGTAGACACCAGGGGCGACATGTATGAATTCGAATGCGTACATTTTTTTTACTTGGCGCCGACACTCCAGTTCTAAATAGCTATAGAAGAGTGTAGAATACGACAGTATGAAGATTTTTGGCGCATTACATAGAGCTTAGTGCGCCAAGTTTGGCGCATTACACTCTATGCTCATACAAAGTTTGGCGCATTAAGCTCTATGTAATGCGCCAAAAATCTGTCGTATTCTACACTCTTCTATATCTATTTAGAACTCTGGTGTCGGCGCCAAGTAAAAAAAAAAAGTACGCATTCGAATTCATACATGTCGCCCACTTAATGTTTCAATGCTCGGATTATGAGATTCTGAGAGTGTAGATTACGACAGATTTTTGGCGCATTACATAGAGCTTAATGCGGCAAACTTTGTATGGGCATAGAGTGTAATGCGCCAAACTTGCCGCACTAAGCTCTATGTAATGCGCCAAAAATCTTCAACCTGACGTATTCTACACTCTTCTATAACTATTTAGAACTGGAGTGTCGGCGCCAAGTTAAAAAAAAGTACGCATTCGAATTCATACATGTCGCCCCAGAACCTGTGAATTCCAGGTCAGCAAGTGGTAGACACCAGGAACCATGGATTCTTTACCAGCAGGTGACATACACCAGGAACTGGATTCCAGACCAGCAGGCGACAGACATTAGGGCCGACATGTATGATTTTTGATGATTTTATGTAGCATAGAATGCGCCTGAATCTATGACCCTGTTCGACTGTGGGTCATAGATTTAGACCTTTCTAGCTACAAAGCGACACTTCTGGCTCAAGTAAACCACTTTCAAAGTGCTCTACCTGTTTCAGCAGTAATGCGCCTGGATTTTCCTATAAACAGTCATAAATGTGTTGCTTCGTACGGTTGTAGTGTGACATGCCTCCAGCACGCTCCCCGATCTCAGGCACATAACAAAGTGCTGCAGACGCTCTGTAATGCGCCTAATATTGGAGTGCGCATGGTTAAAAATAGAGCGAACAGGGCTGTGCTAGTTCTCGGGCTCAAAAGATGGCAAACTTCTGGCGCAGCCCCGTTCATACATGTTGCCCATAATAGGTATTGCTGCATCTGTAACAATCCAATGTATAAAACTATTGTTTTTTTTCTGTATAGTGAACACTGGAAAAATAAAAGCCATGCCTTTTACTCCACACAGCTATGAGTATACTACGTTTTTTGCTATTTTCTCAGTAAATCTATATAAAGTGCTACAGAATTTTTATATGCACAGATTAAAATTGAGATAAAAGTTTTTAATGTGATTGATCTATTGCTACGTATTTTATCAAAACCACATTAGTCCAGGTATTTTTACCTTACTTTGGTAAAGTGGTTTATTTCATTCACATACTGATACTATCATTGGTGGGATTCAAACCTGGGGCTCGTGCAATGGAGGACAGTAGCACTAACCATTGAATCACAAAGCCTTCCAACAACTTTATGCTTGCTTACCATTAACATATAACTGTGTTCCTTGTTTGACCTTTTTAGTGAACTTTTCCCTGCTGTTGATTTTACCTGCTTGCTTTGCTGTTTTACTAGTGTTGAAGATTTTAATTGTTTTTCCCCATTGACCAATCTTTTTGTTTCTCCTATATATTAGAATTATGAACACTGTACTGTTTAGTATTATTTTTTATTAGTTTTATTATTTCTATTATGATTATTATTAGTTTGAGCTTATCAGTAGCCTGCAGTCACCCATGTGACGTGATAATCTTTGACCCCTTTTAAGAATTTTCCTTCCTTTTTTGTTGTATACATGTTTGTGTACATTGTGTGTACATATCTATTACGACCAGAGAAAGGTACCTGTTCAGTTCTAAAACATGTATCCTAAAATAAATTATATTAAGCTGGATACAAGCCTCTGTCCTCCATCCAGCAGCGGCCACATTTTCCTTATTATATTCACTGTAGCTTCTGCCTTTGTTCCATGACTGGCCCATGTAGAAGCAGCAGCTGAATTAAAACGCCTTAAAGGGAATCTGTTGACAATTTTTTTTTTTAATAATTAAAATAGGATACTGTTACATATTCCTTTCTTCTTAGTTGTTTTTATTTTCGGATTGTAGATTTCTCAATTCTGTTGTCTGTATAGGATTATGGTGGCAGTCATCTTGTCTAAGCTACTTTTAACAGCATTTAAAGCAGGCATTCTCAAACTGCGGCCCTCCAGCTGTTGCGAAACTACAACTCCCATCAGTCCCCCTGTTATAGATTATATAAATGCATAATGGGAGTTGTAGTTTACCAACAGCTGGAGGGCCGCAGTTTGAGAATGCCTGATTTAGAGAGATGCTTTACAGCAGCTTCATGGACATAGGAGCCTGTGAACAGGAGCAGATTCACTGACTTCTATCGGAGAGTTTTCCAGTCATGCTCTGTAACCTGGCAGAAGTCACTGTGCAGGGAGGGGGAGAGGGAGACCTGTGACAGCTCCTATTGTGACTGGTGGATCCTTTGTTATCTATGCACATTGGTGTCACCTTTCAGTGTAATCCTGCCTGTGCTGATAACAAGGAGACTGCTGAAAAGGAAGTGTCAGGATATTATTAGGCCTAGTGGCCAATGTGAAAACTGCAGGACTTAAGAATTGAAAAAAAAAAATTATTGATAGTTATATGGGAAATTTAAAAAAAGCATAACCAAAAATTCTTTAAAAATGTGTTTAACATAAAAACATGAGTTAAGCAATAGGTAATTTTTGATGGTACACTCCCTTTAAGCTGCTGTAAAGAGGTTAGTAGTTTGAGTTTTCTACCTATTCTATCCTACATTTAGAAGTCTCTGTACTATGCAGCACCATCTTTTTTGATTTTCCATAGAAAACTGGAGGTAGTGGTTGGGTTTTAAAGCTCACAGGTTATGAACTGTAGCTGAAGAGAGTTCTGAGCCAGGGGGTTTACCACTACCTTGCTGGAAGGATAGGCAGACATGGAAGAAGTAGCATAGCAACCCCCAGGATAAAAAGGCCTGTCAGCGGGGAGGCAAGTGACCTCGCCGATTGTGACATTAAGTCGCTGTCTGCTAGTGGGACACAAGCACAGCGTCATCAGCAAAAAGTATCTCTCAGATGAGTAGTTCCATTGTCTTAGTATGGGCCTTTGGTCTCCTCAGGTTGAATAGGTTACCATCAATACAGTATAAAATGAAGACACCATTCTAGTCATCCAAATCTACTGTGTCTTTCTGAAGCATCATGCTGAAAAAGATTGTAAAGAGGGTTGGTGCAAGGACATAGCCATGCTCTACACTGTTATCTACTGGAAAGGACTCTAACAGTTCATTGTCTTATCTAAATTGACAACATTGGTCTTCATGCAGTTGACTGATCATATTGAGGAAGTATGAAGGGCATTCGAGTTGTGCCATAATTTGTTACAGGCTAATCATACTAATAAAGTCAACTGCTTTAGTGAGGTCAACAAAAGTCAGGTACAGTCTTGTACAGCAGTTAGTAGACGCTATGAAGAAAAAACGAAGGGTGGGAATTTAGTTCCCCACAATATCCCTGAACAGGTGCACGGAGCTACAGAGAGACTCAGAAGGAAGCCATAGAAAATTCAGCATCTCATTCAAGTAATATTTTTTTTCATGTATTCTCAGACCGAGATGGATACAGATCAGTAGCTTATGTGTTTGTGTTTCAAGTGAGAACAACCTTAGTTGTAGCAATAGTCCCAAAACAAAATATGGTCAGCACATCTATTTTAAAAAATAAATTTATAGGTGCTCACTGATGTGGCAGACAAAAGCAATACAAACACAACACAATATCAGCAGCACTCTACAAGCACTAAAAACAGTCAAGGGGGACATAAGATTTTTTTGGAAAAAGCGTTTCTGCTATTTTGGAATATATGAAAATGTTGAGGTTCCTAGTGTACATTTGTGATCAAAACTGTAAATGCCCACCTACCACAACAAGGTGACCCCAATTCAGGTGGGAACCTACGCTATATGTTACCTCTCTTGGTGTCTGTTCAGACCTCCACATTAATCAGATCAGCTTATAGCTGGAATCTTCTCTCCCTGAGATGTGCAGGTCTGAACAGACACCAAGAGAGGTAAGATATAGCGTAGGTTCCCACCTGAATTGGGGTCACTTTGTTGTAGTAGGTGGGCATTTACAGTTTTGATCAAAAATGTACACAAAGAGCCTCAACATTTTCATATATTGCAAAGTATCCGAAATGCTTTTTCCAACAATTTCCTATGTCTCCTTTGACTGTTTTTTAGTGCTTATAGAGTGCTGCTGGTATTGTGTTTGCATTAGTAGTAGCAATGACTGGAAGCTATGACTAAGGGCATTTGTGCCTGAAATGCATAGGCTATTGATAGCATCAATAAAGTGCAAAAGCTTTTACATGAAAGAGACTCTGGATTTTCTACTCTAGACACAGTGGTATAGTTACTTCTACACTGTTGGACCATGTTCCATGTGGGCAAATGAAAGGTAATGTACAGGACACCATGCAACGTAAGATCTTTGCTGAACAAGACTGCCCCATAACAATTACATGACCTGCCACTATGCCACGAGAATGTTCATTGATAGCAATAATCTTTGCAATCAATACACTTTATTAGTTCCATAGACAAATTAGCTGGTATCATAAAGTGCATAAGGTCTAAGTTTATCACTTTTTTCATATATTGACAACCTTTATTAACATCAGGCACTGTCAGGAAAACCCCACCGGCCCACTCGAGGGTATCGTGGGATGTATCGTGACAAGGTTAGCCAGATACTGTTTCACAGTTAACCCCTGTCCACACGGGCACAGGAAGACCCAGAGAGTGCGAGAGGACACCATACTCGCCCACAACCCAGAACGGCCGGGAGAGATCTGTTTACCCACGCTGGTTAACCAGAGCTCTGTCAGCCAAATAAACTGCCACCAGTCCCTCGTTGGGTTATAAGACCAGTCCGTTACCGACTTACAAGGCCAGGAACCAGCCTTGGGGTAGCTATATTTTAAAGACCGAGTATAAGGTGGGTGAGGTCGATTATCAAGATAACAATCTAGTTCAGATTAAAGTTTATAGATTTAAATCGCCTTGGAAGGCACACTAGACAGACAATATATACATAGGGACAATACTATACAGATATTGGTCAGAGGTGCAAATATGGGTATGGTTACAAACCGAGAAACAGCAAGATGTGACTAGTTACCTTAGGTTGGCTTGGTGCTGGGCCCACGTGGGGGGGTTAATGTGGCCTTGCTTCTGTGTGTGTGCTCCTGGAATGCTGGTGTCAGGTATCCCCACTCCAAAGAACAACAATAGGCATACCTGGGCTTCGGCTTATAACAGTAATGGGACAGCCCACGTCGCAGCCCTCTACACTCCCACTCACACCACTGGGATGGTCTACAAACTCCTTCTTCTCTGGCCATGCCATTTTTTGACGGAAACACAAAATGCGCCATACTGCGAAAGGGCCTTGGCACAAAACTGAACCAGTGGTACCATCAGAACCGGATGGGCCTAAGCTGCGACCTGGAACCACACATGCCCATCCTATTTGGTTTCTAAGGCCAAATTTGTGTTTCTCCCTTACCCTGCGTCCTACGAACATGGGAGTGGCAGTTATACGCATGGGGAGTTTCATATTTTAAAATATGAAACCGCCATATACTTCGGATACACGGTTCTCTCATAAATCTCTATGCAATATTGGTGCCTTTGTTTCTGCCAAGGGCCTTTGAACCTGGGGGTCTGAGAGCCCATGTGTTTTCAGGTGCTAATGAATTTGAATGAGGATTCTTTCATGTGCGGACCTCCTGCTAGGATGATCCCTCTCTGTCCTTTTTTCTCATGTCTCCTACATCATTGACGGCTTCCTATGGAAGGGCATTTGCATGCATCTGAGTGACTTGAGTTATGAGGGCTGTGGGGGATGGCTTGTCATTTTTGAGTCAATTTTCCTCACACCTACCCCCTTTTGAGGGCGCTAAGGGGCAGCACAACTCAGTGTTCTCCCTGGCACCCGCGTTCGCCCTCTCCCTGTCGGGACAACCCATCGGCAATGCCGTGGTCTCGACCCCTCCGTTTGCGAATAGCGAAGCGGTACGGTTGGAGCGCTAGGCTCCAGCGAAGCAACCTCCCATTGGTTCCGGAGACCGTGTGTAACCAGCTCAGAGGATTGAGGACTGCAGCCACTGCAGAGCCCACACTATCGCCAGGCATTCTTTCTCCATGGTGGAGTAGGCCACTTCCCTTGGCAGAAGTTTCCAGCTCAGGTACATGACAGGATGTTCCTGTCCCGTTGTGTCAACCTGGCTGAGCACTGCACCGAGGCCAAAGTCACTGGTGTCGGTTTGCACTATAAACTGCCGGGTGAAGTCGGCTGCTTGTAGTACTGGGAGCTGGACAGGGCAGCCTTGATGGCCTGGAAGGCCATCTTGCAGTCGTTTGCACAGTCGACTGCGGAGGGCAACGTCTTCCTGGTGAGGTCTGTCAGGGGCTTTGCCAGGTTACTATATTGTGGAACAAACCTCCTATAGTACCCAGCGGTGCCCAAGAAGGGCATCACCTGCTTCTTGGTCCTGGAGGTGGGCCAGGATGCGATGGCACCACTTTTCCGGGCTCTGGCTTCAAGGCCCCCCAACCTACCCAGTGCCCCAGGTAGTGGACCTCACTCATGCCCAGCTGGCACTTTTCTGGCTTGATGGTCAAGCCTGCCTGGCGGATTCGCCCGAGCACTTGCGTCATGTGCTGGAGGTGATCCTCCCAGGTGGGACTGAAAACGGCTTTGTCATCCAGGTACGCGGCTGCGTACACTTCAAGTCCCATGAGCAGCGTGTTGACCATCTGCTGAAAATTGTCAGGGGCATTCTTCATGCCGAACGGCATGACGGTGGACTCGTACAGTCCGAATGGGATGATAAAGGCAGAGCTTTCTCATGCCTCATGGGTCAGGGGAATCTGCCAATATCCCCGGCTCAGATCAATGATGGTCTGGTACTTGGCCCTGGCCAACTGATCGAGCAGGTCATCAATGCGCAGCATTGGGTACGCATCGGTGACCGTGACAGCGTTGAGCCCCCTGTAGTCCACGCAGAACCAGGTGGTCCGATCCTTCTTGGGGACGAGGACCAGACACTGTTGGATGCCTGGATGACCCCCAGCTTCAGCAGCTTGTCGATCTCCTTGCGCATGTGTTGCTGCACTTCAAGGGAGATCCAATATGTTGAATGCCGGAATGGGGGGTGATCCCTGATGTCCACGGGATGGACGGCTGACTCCGTCCTTACAGGTACATTGGTGAACAATGCCCGGAAGGGGTGGAGAGTTGCCCACAGCTGAGACCGTTGGTCCTCCAGGAGCTGTCCGCAAATCTCCACATCCTCTATGGATCTACCCGCCCTGATCAGGGCGAGCATATCCAGCAGGGTCTCCGTCTCTCCGTCATCATGTTTATGTGGAAGGCTTTCCGCCTTCCCCGGTCATGGTCCAGGGTGACCAGGTATGTGACTGCGTTGAGTTGCTGGTGTACAACATATGGGCCTTCCAAGGCTGCCTGAAGCTTGTTCTGTTGTACGGGACCAATACCCACACTTTCTATTCCACCTAGAAGGTCCTTTCACAAGCTCTCTGGTCGTACCACTGCTTCTGGTCGGCCTGGGCCCACAACATATTTTGTTGCACCAGCTGCGTTAAGGCCTGCATTTTGTCACAGAAGCGCACAACATACTCGATGACCGACACCTCAGTGGTGGCTAAGTCTCCCCACCAGGCCTCCTTCACCAGAGCCAGGGGCCCCTGTACACGTCACCAAAACAGGAGCTCAAAGGGGGAGAACCCCGTTGAGAACTGTGGAACCTCCCGGTAAGCGAATAGTAGGTATGGGAGGTATCGCTCCCAGTCGCGCCCGTGAGTGTCGACCAACATCTTAAGCATCTGCTTCAGGGTGCCATTGAACCGTTCACACAGGCCATTGGTTTGTGGGTGGTATGGGCTGGCCACCAGATTTTGCTCCTGTATCTGCTTACAGAGGGACTCCTCGGGAAAGCCCACTCAAGAGAAAATTTTCAGTAAGGCGGTGGCCACCTTGTCGGCCCGAATGGACAACAGGGCTACTGCTTCAGGGTACCGAGTGGTATAATCTACTACCGTCAGTACAAAGCGTTTCCCGGAGCTGCTGGGAATGGACAGCGGTCCAATTAAATTCACAGCCACCCTCCTGAAAGGCTCGTCTATGATGGGCAGAGGTACCAGTGGGGCTTTGGGCCTCGGCCCCACCTTCCCCACCCTCTGACAGATGTCGTACGAACGGCAGTAGGCAGTCACATCAGTCCCCATCTTTGGCCAGTAGAAATGCTGGGCCAGCCTTTCCTTTGTCTTGGTATCCCTACGTGTCTGGCCATCAGAACCTCGTGTGCAACCTGCAACAACTCCGTCCTGAACGGATAGGGTACCACCAACCATCGGTCCCTGGGCTACGCCTCCGGTGAACCCAGTCGGACCATCACGTGGTACAGCCGTCTTTGGTCCCAGACCACCCGCGCGGTGTCTGAGTCCAAGGGAGGCTGTGCCGCCTGATCCTTGAGAGCTTTAAGGCTGTCGTTAGCCTCTAACGCTGCCTGAAACTCTCGACTAGACGTGGCTAGAATGGATGGGACTGCCATGTCATCTGTCGGTTCCCCGGGACCTGTCTCCTGGCCCTCGCCTACCCTGGCACTTACCTGGTCCGATGGGAAGATACTGTCGGGTAACTGAGGGGCATCCTGGCCCCTGGCACTCCCACTGCGTGTGACAGCAGCCACAACCGCTGCAACCGCTGGTGGGGTTCCCTCCCTATCAGCATCTGTACAAGTCGCCAGTCCACTTGGCCTAACCTGGCCCTCTGACATCCCGTTTGTGGGGAGACCCTGCCCTGTGGCCTTTCCTGGGAGCCCTGCCTCATCTGCATGCTCCTCCACCACAGCTATCGGCCCCCGGTCTGTCCTGGCTGTGTGGAGACCCTGCCCTGTGGCCTTTCCTGGGAGCCCTGCCTCGCCTGCATGCTCCTCCATTCCAGCTGTCTGCCCCCCGTTTGTCCCCTCTGATATCACACCAGGGGACAACAAATCCCAGCAGGGTTGCTGGACACATCCTGCTGCCCCACTGAAGGATGCTGACCCGACCTCCTCTCCACAGGATGGAGAGGAACACACCACATCACGCACCCCCATACTCCCCTCAGTATGCAGGTTAATAACATTGTCCACATTATTAACTGGGGTGGATAACACATTACATTGGGGGGCCTTGGAACAGGGGACTGGGATGGGCCCTTCTGGCGCTGGGGTCATGCGGCCTTGACGTGTCCCGGCTGCTTGCAAAGGTGACGGAGTCAGGGTTCCCCCATGGATGTGGAAGCATGGGCTGGGGGTCCCCTGGGCTAAGGGGTAGGGACAACTGGCCCAACGGGTGCCTTATCCCCTCTCCAGCTGGCGTGCTTCCGGGCCTTTGGTGCCCGATTATTGGCATATTCGTCCGCAAGGTTTGCTGTGGCGGAGGCCCCTTTCAGTTTCCTGTCACGAAGGTGATGCTGGAGGTCCTCTGAGCAGTTCCACAAAAACTACTCCGTCGCGATGAGCTCCTTCAGCTGCTGGACGGTGGTGATCTCCAAGCCCGAAGTCCACTGGTCAACTGCTCTCTGGAGGGCCTGGATGTGGTCGGACCAGCTGTCAGTAGGACCCCGCTGCAAACTCCAGAGCTTTTTCCTGTACATCTCAGGGATGAGGTTGTACTGCCGGATCAGCGCCTGCTTGACTTTCTCATAGGTCAGGGTGGCATCACTGGGCAGGTCCCCAAAGATCTCCAGGGCTTTACCCCTGAGACGAGGAGTTTGGAACCGGACCAACTGATCCTCAGGTACATGGTGCTGGCGGCATAATTTCTCGAATGCCAACAAGAAGGTGTCCTTTATCCAGCATGGGAAAGTCCTCTGCCCTTAGCTTGGGGACCTGGGTCTCAGGGGACTCTTGACTGGCCAGGGTGGACTGTGCCTTTTGTAGCTGGAGCATCTGTTACTGGTGGTCACGCTCGCACTGGCGTTCCTCTGCCCGCTCACGACATTCTGCAGCTGCCGGCTCTGCTTGTTCGCGACGTTCTGAAGCTGCTAGGAGGACATTGTAGGTGTCGAGGTCTCCAGCCTCAAGCTTAGCCAGGGTGGCTTGCAAGAGAATAACTGAAGGTGAGTGGCCCCCTGCGCAATTGACCATCAGTGACTGGCTCCTTGAGGACCCCAATTGGGACTCCCTCTCGCCTTCATAGTCTACAGACTGGTATGGGCCAAGCTCCTCCTGGCTAACTTCGCCGACTGTTTCCCCAGGGCCTACAGCTTTGGCCAGTTGGTTAGTTCTGCCCCTGTTGTGACCAGCTATCCTTGCAACCTTTGGTTACTAACACAAAAACTGCAACCTGAACGTACCCAGCGCCTCGTATTTGCATTCCGACTTGTCTAGTGCTGAGCTAATCTTCAGACCCCAGCAGCAAAAGCCAGACACTGTTTCACAGTTAACCCCTGTCCACAGGGGCACAGGAAGGCCCAGGGAGTGCGAGAGGACACCCTAATCGCCCACAACCCTGAACGGCTGGGAGAGATCTGTTTACCCACGCTGGTTAACCAGAGCTCTGTTAGCCCAATAAACTGCCACCAGTCCTTGGGGTAGCTATATTTTAAAGACCGAGAATAAGGTGGGTGAGGTCGATTATCAAGACAACAGACTAGCTCAGATTAAAGTTTATAGATTTAATTTGCCTTGGAGGGCGCACTAGACAGACAATATATAATAGGGACAATACTATACAGATATTGGTCAGAGGTGCAAATATGGGTATGGTTACAAACAAAGAGGCAGCAAGATGTGTCTAGTTACCTTGGTGCTGGGCCCACATGGGGGAGGGGGGTTAATGTGGCCTTGCTTCTGTGTGGGTGCTCCTGGAATGCTGGTGTCAGGTACCCCCCTCC
Organism: Phyllomedusa bahiana; assembly: GCA_025379985.1. Classification (NCBI taxonomy): domain Eukaryota; kingdom Metazoa; phylum Chordata; class Amphibia; order Anura; family Hylidae; genus Phyllomedusa; species Phyllomedusa bahiana. Next base: position 37,374 of record JAODAL010000915.1, read on the forward strand.
AAAGAACAACAATAGGCAAACCTGGGCTTTAGTTTATAACAGTAATGGGACAGCCCACATCGCAGCCCCCTTTACTCCCACTCACACCCCTGGGATGGTCTACAAACGCCTCCCTCTCTGGCCATGCCATTTTTTGACTGAAACACAAAATGCGCCATACTGCGACAGGGCCTTGGCAAAGAACTGAACCAGTGGTACCATCGGAACCGGATGGGCCTAATCTACGACCTGGTACCACACATGCCCATCCTATTTGATTTCTAAGGCCAGCTTTGTGTTTCTCCCTGACCCTGTGTCCTACGAACATGGATGTGGCAGCTATTGGCGTTGGGAGTTTCATATTTTAAAATATGAAACCGCCGTTTACCTCGGATGCACGATTCTCTCATAAATCTTTAAGAAGTATCGGGGCTTTTGTGTCTGGCAAGGGCCTTTGAACCTGGGGGTCTGAGAGCCCATGTGTTTTCAGGTGCTAATGAATTTGAATGAGGATTCTTTATGTGCTGACCTCCTGCTAGAATGATATCTCTCTGTCCTTTGTTTGCCGGGTCTGAATGTCTCCTGCATAATTGACGGCTTCCTATGGAAGGGCATTTGCCATGCATCTGAGTTACTTGAGTTATGAGGGCTGTGGGGGGTGGCTTATCATTTTTGAGTCAATTTTCCTCACAGGCACTATGTACATGTGTCAAACTTGAGGCCCGCAGGCCAATTGCGGCCCACCAACCTACAATGGCCTTTTGAGGGCAACCATAATACTAAAGTCATCCTCAGTGAAGAGGAGTTTGACACCCCTGACTGTGTATGACAAATGCCACTATGTACCCTAATATATACCTCCAACGGACACTGTGAGACACCTTGTGCAGGTAGCCTAAGGAGACACTTATGGAGGTGAAACACGTGTGTACACACACCGATATAATATTTCGGCACATCCCTTATTTTCTAAATCAGGTATCCCTTCACTGTGTTAAATACCGATTCATATTCCTCAAGCCTAATAATAAGAAGGACACTCATTCAAGAAAACAACAAACGTAGATAGAAATACAATAAAAGGTTGTACTATACAGGTAATAGGCATATGATGTATGTCTTTGTGCCACACAATACAGCGTATAACCCCCTTTATAATAAAATGTAAAAATACGTTCTCACAATTGCTCATCTAACATCTTTTTATTATACACATACATCAGTTGCCAGTCTATTACCAGGTTCCTTATAGGTTTATATACAAAATAGCAATTTCCATCTTTAATACCTATATTATCTTCACTATATCCCATATTCATGTGATACGCTTGGTAAAACACCCTGAATGGGGCTGTATTAAAATTTCATACGCTGCCCGCATTCACATGAACATAACTGTAAGAACACAATGTAGTTGCAGTAACCCTTTTCACGCTCAAGGAGTCCAATGCAAAAATTAAATACATTTCTGATCTCTATCCTCAAGTAATAGATCAATTATTTGGTGACCTATTAAAAAAAACAAAGTGTGTTAAAAGGAAACTACCCATTATGAAAAAATAGTTTTTTCAAAAAACATCACCATCCATTAAAAAAATAAAAATTCTTTATTTTCAAATCCATATATTGGAAAAAAGGGTGGTGGGGTTTTTGCAGTTTCCCTTTTTTAAAATTGGGGATGTGATAGAGGGGGAGAAGGGGACTCTGGAAAAATTTGCGTTATATTATAAAAGGAAAAGGAGCTGCCCCCTGTGATATTAAAAGGGGAAAATGATAGAGGAGGGAAAGCTGAGCTCTGTTGATATAAGGGTTATATGATAGAGGAAGGGAGCTTTAGCTTGTGATATATAAGTTATATGATAGAGGGTGAGGGGCTGAGCTTTTGTGGTATATAGGGTTATGTAATAGAGGAGAAAGGGGGCTTTAGCACTGTGAATAAAGTGGGTTTTATTTGATAGAGGAGAGAAAGCTGAGCCCGGGGAAATATAAAGGGGGAGAAATTTGAGGAGAGAACTGAGGGCCCGTGAAAAAAGGGGTTAATGAAAAAGAGGAGAGGACTTTAGCCTGTGATATATAGGGTTTTATGATAGAGGGGAGGGGCTTTAGCTCTGTGATATATAGGGTTATATGAAAAACCCGAGAGAAGCGACTCTGTGATAAATAGGGGGATATGATAGAGGGGAGGAGCTGAGGGTCTGGAAATATAGGGGTTATAATTTGGGGTAAAAAGGAGAGGAGCTGAGCTTTTTTGGTATATATGGTTATAAAGATAGAGGAGAGAAGCTTAACCCGTGATTTTATAGGGTTTTTATAAAAGAGGAGAAAGGGGCTGAAACTCTGTGATATAAGGTTTTTATGATAGATGAGGGGGCAAACCTGTGAATATAGGGTTTTATGATAAGGGAGAGAAGCTGACTTTTTTATTACAAGGGTTAAAATGAAAAGAGGGGGGAGCTGAGCTCTGTGAAATATAGGGGGTTTAAAAGATACACAGAGGAAGTTGAGCTCTGTGAATATGTGGTTTTTATAAAAGAGGAAAAAAGGGGGCTTTAGCTTTTTTGATAATATAAGGGGTTATATGAAAGAGGGAGAGGACTGGCTTTGGATATATAGGGTTTTTATGATAGGGGAGAGAACGGAAACCCCTGTATATAAAGGATTAAAAATGATAGAGGAGAGAAGCCGAGCTCGGATAAGTAAAGGGGTTTTATGATAGAAGCAGAAATTCTTTTGATAAATAGGGGTTTTAATTAAAAGAGGGGGAAGGGGTTTAGCTCGGGGGGAAAAAAGGGTTTTTAAAAAAGAGAAGCTTTAGCTCTGTGATAAAATGGGTTATAAGAAAGAGGGGAGGAAACTGAGCTCTGTTTATTAAAAGGGTTTAAAATGATACACGGAGAACCCGAGCTTGTGGGGAAAAATATGGGTTTTAAGGGGTAGAGGAAGGAGCTGAGGGTCTGTGATATATGGGGTTTTAAAATAGAGGAGGGGAAACGACTCTGTGAAAATATAGGGTTTTTATGTAGAAGGGAAAAACTTACTCGTGATAAATAGGGGTTACATGAAAGAGGAGAAAAACTGAGCTCTGTGAATATAATGGATTTATGATAGAGGAGAGAGCCCGATCTCGGGGGAAAAATAAGGGTTTTTATAAAGAGGAGGGGAAGCTGAGCGTCCCCCGTGAAAATTTTTGGGTTAAAGTGAAGAGGGGAGAAAGCTGACTCTGGGGATATATAGGGTTATAAAGAAAAGGAGAGAACTGAAACCGGATATTAGGGGGTTTTATGAAAAAAGAAGAAGCTGACTCTTTTTAATATTTATTATAAAGAAAAGATGGAGAGAACTGAGCTCTGGAAATATAAAGGGTATAAGACAGAGGGGAAAAAGCTCGACTCTCTGATTTAGGGGGTTAAAATTTTAGAGGAAACAACCTCGTGATAAAATAGGGGGGTATGATAGAGAAAGGGTTAAACTCGTGATTATAGGATTTATTATAGAGGAGAGGAGCGAGCTCTGTGATTATAGGGTTAAATATTAGAAAGGGGAGGAGCTAGCTCTGTTTAAATTTGGGGGTTTTTTATAGAGGAGAGAAGCTGACTCTGGGGAAAATAAAGGGGTTTTATGATAGAGGGAGGGAAAGCGGGTCTCTTTTATATATGGGTTAAAATGATAGAGGAGAGACCCCTGACTTTTGGGAAAAATTTTAAAGGGGTTTTGGATAGAGGGAGGAAAACGAAACCGTGAAATAAAGGGTTTTTTATGATAACCGAGAGAACTTACTCGTGATAAAATTTGGGTTATATGAAAGAGGGAGAGAAGCTGAAACTCTGTGGGTAAAAGGGTTATATGATAGAGGGAAGGAAGCGGATTTTCTTTGGGGTATAAAAGGTTATATGATAGAAGGGGAGAAGGGTGAGCTCGTTTACATAAGGGTTTTTAAGATAGAGGGGAGAACTGAGCTCGTTTATAAAAAGGGGTTAAATGGGTAGAGGAGAGAAAGCTGAAACTTGGTGATATATAGGGTTAAGTGATTAAGGGGGGAGAACTGAGCCTGTGATAAATAGGGTTTAAATGATACAGAGGGAAGCTGAGCTCGTGATATATAGGGTTTTTAAGAAAGGGAGAGAACTAGCCTGTGAAATATAGGGTTATTTGATAAGGGAGAGAACGGTCTCGTGATATATAGGGTTTATAAATAAAGGGTGAACTGAGCCTGTGATATTAAGGGGTTTAAGAAAAGAGGGAGGAAGCGAGCTCGTGATATAAAGGATTATATGGGAAAAGGGGAGAACTACTCTTTGGGAAAAAAAGGGTTATATTAAAGAGGGGAGGGCTGAGCCCTGTGAAATATAATTTTTATAGATAGAGGAGAGAAGCGAGGGTCAGTGATAAAAATTATATAGAGAAGGAGAAAAAGCTGAGCCTGTGATATATAAGGTTTTATGATAGAGGAGAGAAAATTGGGGCTCCCGGGAAAATATTGTTATAAAGATAAAGGGGAAAAACTGAGCTCTGTGATATATAAGGTTTTAAGATAGAGGGAAAAGACCTGAGCCTTTTATATATAGGGGAAAATGATAGAGAAAAAAGCGACTCTGGGGGAAATATAGGGTTATATGACAGAAAAAGAAGCTGACTCTGTTTATAAATAGGGTTAATTTTAGAGGAGAGAAAACCGAGCTCTGTGAAAATATAGGGTTATTGAAAAGAAGAAGTGTCTCTGTGATATTTAGGGTTATAAGGGTTTGGGAGAAAGCTGAAACTCCCGTGATATAAGGATTAAAATGAAAAAAGGGAAAAAAGCTGAGCTCTTTGAAAATATAGGGGTTTTAAGATAGAAAAGGGGAAAAAGCGAGTTTTTGTGATATTAGGGTTATTAAAGATAGAGGGGAGCAGCGAGCTCTGGATATATTTGGGTTTATGATAGAGGGAAACACTGAGTCTGTGAATATAAGGGGGGTTTTATGATAAGTGAGGAAAACTATGGTATTTTTGGGTTTTTTAATTTCTTCCTGCCTTTTTAAACTTCAAACCCCCCGTAGTGGGCCCCAAATACCCTAGGTGGACTTACTGTTGAAGTAAAAAAGAAAAAGTTTTAAAGTATGCAAATTAATACAAATATTAAAAGTTCAGATAACCCCCCTTGTGCCATAATATAAATAAAAAAAAAAAAATAAAAAAAGTTTAAAAATAATTGGTACGCCGTTTTCGAAAAAATCTATCTATTTTAAAAAATAACATCAATTTTTTTCTTTTACGCTAACCTGTATAAGTAAAAAAAATTCCAAAATCCCCTGCATTTTTTTTTCGTCATTTTATGTCCCCTAAAAATTTTTATAAAAAGTGATCAAAAATCGAATCTATCCCAAAATGATACCAATATAAAGGACACTTCAGCCCGCAAAAAATGCCCCCCAGGTGGAGAGGGGGAATGACAAAAACAAAAAAGTTTTTGGTTGCAGGCATTGGTGCTGCAGCACAAATTTAAGAAGTAGAAAAAGTTTGCATTTTTTAACAGTACTAAAACAGAACTAAAACCCTACATATTTGGTATCGCCAGAAGCGTATCAACTTGCAGAATATAGATTGCACAGCAATTAAACCGAAGAGTGAACACCGTAATAACAAAACTCTCGCAAACATGGCACAACTACATTTTTTCCACATTTCACCCCATTTAGAAATTGTTTTCAGTTCCCAGATTAGTCTATGGTACAATCAATGATACCTTTAAAAAAATACATCTTGTCCCGCAAAATAAAAATCCTCATATGTCTATGTAGATGGAAAAATAAAAAAGTTATGGCTCTTAAAAATCGGGGAGGATAAAAACGAAGAGCCATAATATTATGACTGGCTCTAAGGATGGGGTTGAATCTATTGAATTGTTTGTTGAACCCAGTGTTACATTGAAATGGGTAAGAAGTTTTTGAATTACAATGGCTTATAACTGAGGAAAAAGCAAGAAGTGAGGGCGAAATGACATTTATTGGAATATTACATTGTACTCCTTGAGCATGAAAGGGTTAAAGAGAACTGCAACTTCATCGTATTCGCAGAGTTCCTGGTTATGTTCCCGTGATTGCGGGCAGCATAGGAAACTCTAGCGCTGCCACATTCACTGTGTTTTACCAAGCGTGTCACGAGAATATGGAACATAGTGCTGATAGTACAGGAATAAAAGATGGAAATTGCTATTTTGTGCATAAACCTATAAAACAAAAACTGGGGATGTTAACTCTGTAAATGATGTATGTGTAGAATAAAAAAGATGACTATCAGCAAGTTACAGGGGCCATTGTGAATGCATTATTTGACATTATTATTTTGGGATACAATGACGTACATCATTCTACATCCTATTCCTATTATGTGTATTATTGTGGGTTTCTATATACTTTTGTTGTTTTTGTGACTTTGTTCATTAGGATCAATAATTTAGCATTGCTGTTTAATAGGGTGCATTGATGTCTGCTTGAGGAAGGAGTCTACAATAGGGCATCTCTATTCGGGCATGCTGATTTAGGGGCAGTTCACACGGCACAGTGCAAATACCAGTCGGAAATAACGACGGTATTTGCTCTGTTTTCGGGCTGTGCACACGGCAGCAGGGGGACGGCTTTTCTCCGCGGTTTGCAGAGAAAAGTCCTCCTCCTTCGCATTGAGATGTTTATATTCCGCCCGAAAACCGGGCAGAAAAATGAACATTCTCAATGTTTTTCGGAGCGCCGGCAGCCTGAAAAACCGCGTGCCGGAAAATCCATGCAGAGGGGACCACTGCGCGTATTTTCCATTAAGGTCCATTTTAAAAGTTGTCTCACTACAAGGATTGCTGCTTTTTATGTTAAAGATCTTGCAAAAACAAGTCACTTTGCAATATATGTCCATTAACAGTGTCCTACCTATTCCTAGATCTCCCCTCTTGTAAGGGCTGCATCAGCTCCCCAGGTTGCTATAGCTACAGACCTGTTCCATCTCTCCTGATAGGCTGCCAACACTGGTTGCTATAGCTACAGACCTGTTTGATCTCTCCCGATAGACCGCCAGTGCTGGTCGCTATAGCTACAGACCTGGTATGCTCAACAGCTCGTCAATGCAGGCCAGTAGTAGCCAGTAAACACGCCCCTGAATTCAAAAATGAAACCGAGAAAACAGGACTGAGGTAAAATAAATCAATGTAGTGAGACAACCCCTTTAAACTCAACACCTGTTTATGGATAAGTCTCAGTGAGGTTTTCCAAGACAGCTGCAGCTGTCTGATCATTGCCAGAGCTCCGATGTCGCCCACCGTTCCCTCTCTTATGGCGTCACTTTCGTGGCTTATATGTTGCTGCAGCCAACAATTGGCCTCAGCAGTCACACACTTGGACGTATGGGATATGACCACTGAGGCAAATGATGGGTGCAGGGTCACGTGAGACATAAACGGGAAGTCATCAGTGAGGGACTGACAGAGGACTCCGGATCTCCACCCAAGGCTAGGATGATGGGCGGGCAAAGTAGATGACTATTTAGGGTGCCACACAAGCTTGAAAGGGCCCAAAGGGAAATAGGGGAAGCTCCTGGTGGGCCCCTGGGCTCGGAAGGCCCCAAGGAATGGTGGACCCCTAAGCGTAGCAGGTCTGGGGCTTCTTTTCAGGAAGTATTGCCAAAAAAAAAGCAAAGTGCAAGAGTCATGTGCAGTATGTGTAGAGTGGACCCCAAGAATCTACTCCACTGGTGGGCTTTTAGAATTAACTCCTTTTGTTGGACCCAAGAATCAACTTCACTGGTGGTCCCCTGGTACCACAGTGTGACACTGGCGCCACCTCATGCCTGTTAGCAGGGTTGCCCAATATGGTATGAGCTGAGCCCACTCCACATAAGACGGTTACCGACTGTTATTTACACTCTATGAGCCAAACCTTCAAAAAAAGATTATGCAATTGTGTTTTTTCCTATTCCCCCTATCCGGTGAGGGTGCAGTCGCAGGCACCAGAAGCCAGATCAGGGCCAGGCATTTGAATTTCCCGTGGAAGAGTGGAGTGACGCCATTTGCCCTATTTTCCCTTTGCACCAAAATGACTTGATCCTGGTCCTGTCCCTCATAAATGACATCACTTCATGGGAAGTTTTTGAAATTCATGGTAAAACTACTTTAAGGGTTTGTTCACGCCTGATAAGAGACATAGGGTGAGTTCACAGGGCGTCTTCAGGGCACATAGCAGTGCGTGCTGTGCACATTGCTTTACACCTGGCGTTTTAAAAGTATGCGTACTTCCAAAATGCTCTGTGGTGGCTCCCATTGACTTTCACTTTCCCCGGCGCTGGAGAAGTGATGTCGCTTCTTTCTTGCGGCACGTAACATGCGTTGGGGAAAACAGCAGGAAATCATAGCTCTCAATGAGACATATGAATTACCGTATTTGCAGGTTGTACTCCGGGTGTATTGCAGCGCTACTACAGCCCGAAATATGGCCTGCAAAAATGCTGTGTGAACATGCCCATATTTTGAGGAGTATTTAGAAAAGCGTGGGGCGTTTTTTCAGGTGTTTATACTCCAGTATTGTTTCGATGGGGATAATGCCCGCTATACCTCAAGAATTGACAAGGCACTTAAATTTAAGCAAGTACATGCTACAAATACCCTTGTATAATATGTGTCAAATGGATGATGGTGCGTGTTTGACATTGGAATCAATGAGAGGTGTTTAAAACATTTTTTGAAAATGTCGTGTGAACATATCCTTAATAGAGACCTTATAGCTTTGCGATGCCAACTATGCACTCTACACTTTTGCTGAACATGTTTGGATGTCATAGGTTTATGGCTGTTTGCTACCTTTTCTGCATATAAAGAACTACAGGCAGTCCCCGGGTTACGACTGTAGGTTTGTTCTTAAGTTGAATTTGTATGAAAGTCAGAACAGGTCTATGTATTAAATGTAACTCCAGCACAAAGGTTTTTTTTTTGTTTTGAGTAGTGCAGGGAAGGGTTTTTACATTTGTTTTGCGGTCTGTGCTCCTGTTTATGCTGCTGTGGCATGCTGGAACTTGTCATTCCACAGCTACTATCTGCTGTGGAACATAGAACTACAAGTACCAGCATGCCCCATAAGTCTCCGTTTGTAACTAGGGGAAAGATGTAATTTGGAATGGTGTAAGTCGGGGACTGTCTGTAATTTGCCAAATAAGAGATATTGAGGGAATTCGTTAGTAAATGCCAAATTAATGGCGAGGTGCAGGCCTTTCAATACATTTGGTACATATTTACATTCCATGAGCTAGATACAGAAATCTACACCCACCAGAGGCTGGCTTATATTTCTGCGATAACTGACGTCATTTTTTAGCGTACATTATAAGAAATATGTCGGCCATGGGAGGTCTCAGGATAGGCTGTTATATGGTAGCTCAGGGATGATCCATCTCCTGGGACCTCCACCAACCACACAGTTTCCATCAGTGGGGTAGATTTTCAGTTGAGTGGCAGGATGCAAACTCCTCCTATCTTCCGTTTTGCCCTGGTGATCAGTGGGGATCTCAGCAGTCAGACCCCCAGTGATATAGGATTCCTCACCTATTCATTAGGTAAGTGATTAATGCTTCTGGCTGGAATACCCCTTTTATTCAGAAACACCTGAACAGGTTGGTCAGGATGATGAAACAGATTGCAGAAGCAGACGTCTAAAATTCCTCTGGCAATAAGGAGCTTTCACTTTCCTTACCCTCCAGGTGTGTAATATGAAGGATGTTAGTGTTCTCCCAGGGCTGCATGTTTTGCTGGGGAATGTCCCTCCTATTACATTAGACTGTGATGGGCATCAGGAATGGCATGCTGCATGTTTCTCATTTGTCATCAGGACTTGCACATTTGATGTAGATGGACAAATTTTTGGCATATAACATTGTATTATTTGATTTTTTCACTAGAATATTTCATCATGTTTGTGGTTATTATTCATTCCTAACAACTGAATAGCAAATCAAGACGTGTCAGACCCCTAGTAAATTCCTTAATGAAAATCTATGCCTTTCGATAACTTTCCTATAAAATCCGCAGAGCTGTTTTTTGATCCTCTAAATAGATTAGAGTTTAATTAAATATTGGCTGTTGCTGCCACCACTAGATGGAGCTTATGAGCTTGCTGCATACTGAGTTATTATTGAAATGCAATAAGCTCCCCCTAGTGGTAGCAGCAGGCAGGCAGAATATTATATTTTAACTTTATAGCTGAATTTGGAGGTTTGTACTAGAAGCCTGGATCTGTGATCATTAGAGAAATATATGAAGGGGTTAATCAGCAGAACATTTTCAATCTATTCAAATAAATAAAATGGTTAAAGGTTTGACATTCACTTTAAAGGGGCAATTCCATCTCAGTTCCTTTCCGCCGGTATACACTGCGGACCACACCTATCTCAAGAACATACCCCTGTCTTTCTTTGTGCCATGGTTGCACAGAGTAGGTAGGTGACCACCAGGGGCATAACTTGAAGCTCTTGGGCCCCAATGCAAAAAGTTAAATCAGGCCCCCAACTATTATGTGCTAATTATAATATTGATGTCTTCCTATGCGGTAGGAGGGCTTTTGGGCAGCCTCAGGCTGCAGGGCCCGGTAGCGACTGCTACATCTTCACCCTCTATAGCTACACCCTGGTGGGCACCTGCACGGCTTTCTCTGTTCTCTTACAGCTGAGCAGATGCAGTTGGCTATGCTCCCACTGAAATGAACAGAGAAAGATGCACATGCGCGACTCTCTCTGCCTTCTATGCAGCCACGGCAAGGAGAAGGACCAGGCCTGTTCTTCAGATTCAGGTTGCAGAGGTGGGACCTGCACCCATCACATATTAAAGCCAGATCCCAGGTTTGAGATGGCAACACCCCTTTAATGACAATGGGGCTAATCCTCATGCAAATCCAAAGCAAACTGCACATCGCTAAAATAAATCGGGTTAGCATCCAACATGTGAACATAGCAGTGCACCCCTCTCTTCCTGAAGGGTCACTCCGTGTACATTTACAGGCATTGTCGCAGGAGCTTGGATACATGTAATGACTTAAAGGGGTTGTCTCACTACATCGATTCATCTTATCTCCGTCCTGTTTTCTCTGTTTCAGTTTTGAATTCAGGGGCCTGTTTACTGGCTACTATTGCTCTGTGGTGAGGAGCTACTGAGGACACTAGAGGGGACATGTATGAAGATCGGCGCGTCGAAGCACCTGTTTTCACACTTTTTTCCGTGAAAACTGCGCCTGATGTATGTCGGCGCCGAAGTGCGCTCATACATGTGGGGCAAACTTTGACGCCTCCGGCAGACAGACCACATTGAAATACATCTGCCTGTCGGAGCTGAAATGCGCCTTACTTTGCCGACCCGCATTCATACATGCGTCGGTGTTTTCGAATGTGGTGCGTCCCGCCCCAGAACGTACATCGCACGCCCCTTCATATTAGGCGCATTAGAAAGTGGCGGTGCGTCCGACTGCGGAGCCGGCACTGAGAGGCGCATTATACGCCAGAAAACAAGCGCAAACTCCGATCATACATGTCCCCCTAGGTCTGTAGCTATAGCGACCAGCGCTGGCAGCCTACTAGGAGAGACTGAACAAGTCTGTAGCTATGGCGACCTAAGGAGCTGATGCAGCCCATACAAGAGGGGATATCTAGGAATAGGTAGAACACTGTTGGGGCATGTCCCCACTGCACGGGTTTTCGGCCAGTTTTTCAGATGGTTTGCGGTTTTGCATACAGCCTGAAAAACCGGCCGAAAATTAGCAGAACGGGGCTCTATGGAAAACCCGTGCGGCAGTCCCCACTGCATGGGTTTTCCGCCCGCTGGCCGCCCACAACATCGCGGAGAAAAGTGTCCCCCCCCGTGGCCGTATCCAACCGGACAAATACCGGTTGGATAAGCCGACGGGTATTTGTCCCTTGCCGTGTGAACGTGCCCTTAATGGACACATAATACAAGGTGACTTGTTTCATCAAGATCTTTAACATAAAAAAGGAATTATTGTATTGAGACAACCCCTTTAAAGATTCCCTATTGCTCTTCAGCGATGCAGTATCATTCTATTTTTATGCAACTTCAGCATTTCTTCAACTCCTGATGCCCATTTTTCTTTATTCCATGTTCCTCTGCAGCACTGAGCACCTAATCCTCTAAGGAGTCTTGGTCTCATAGAAGAAGACAGAGGCAACCACCAGAGGTCCATGACTACTACATAGTCTTTATATTTAGTCGGCTACCACAGCCATGGTGAGGGAGCTTCCTTCAGTGTTGCTCGCTTTTTTCCAGGACTACAACCCCATGAAGTGCAGGTGCGGTGTCTCCTTGTGTTGTCCATGAAATGTAACCTGTTAGAACAAGCAAATATGTGCGGTGCTACAGGAGCGATGTGACCTTGGGCTTGTAACAAGAGGAGGGATTCGGTCTGTGACAGGCGGAGGCTACGATGCCACAAATTACGTCACAGGCTCCACTGCAATGGAAAGTGAAACCTGTACAGAAGTTCCCCAGGAATGCAGTTACCATTCTCCTTTAAGTTACATCACCAAATAAATCTAAAATATATCATGAAAGTAAACTTATTTTTCTCCTGGAGACTTGGATATAAAAGAAGAAAGATGGAGCATCCTAAATCAGATACACCAACACCTTCTACAAGGTGCACCTTTCGAGAACAGGTAAGTGGCTCTCCCCTCACCTGCACCCTCATATATAGCAATGCGTTCATCTTCTGCATCAAAATGATTTTTGTTTAATTTTGGTTTTCTCGAAATTTGCAGAAATGGCTTCCATTGTCAAAATTGTTATTCTTCTCGTGCTGTACTGTGCCTGCCTGCAGAACCCAGCTGAGGGGCATCCACTCCAGAGGCGGTGCCATTTGTCTAAATATAAAAAGATCCAACCGGTCCCTATGGCCCAAGCCGCAAAACTCCAGAACGAAACGGTAAGTAAGGATCAGGTGGTGAAGCTTTTGGAAATGGGGTCCTGGGGATGCAAAATTCAATACGACTTGAAATTTAGAGGACTTACACCTGCGAGTGCCATATGACCCCTGACTATAGAGTGTAGACACTGCATTGAATTCATGGAAGGATGTCATTATTCTGTCTGGTGGTCAGCTATTTCCTCCAACATGAGTCAGGAGGAACAGTAAGGGTTGTGGATGGTATAATAGCATATGCTTGGCTAAGGACTCTTCTCAGTGAGCCACAGTGGGGGACTACTAACAAAGTTATCGGCCTATCTAGGTTTTATGGGTTTGGTCTTGATTCTAGGAGTCCACCAGTAGACTTAATTCTAGGGGTCCACCAGTGGACTTGATTCAAGGGGTCCACCAGTGGACTTGATTCTAGGGGTCCACCAGTGGACTTAATTCTAAGGGTTCACCAGTGGACTTGATTCTAGGGGTCCACCAGTGGACTTGATTCTAGGGGTCCACCAGTGGACTTGATTCTAGGGGCCCACCAGTGGACTTGATTCTAGGGGTCCACCAGTGGACTTGATTCTATGGGTTCACCAGTGGACTTGATTCTAGGGGTCCACCAGTGGACTTGATTCTAGGGGTTCACCGGTGGACTTAATTCCAGGGGCCCAACAGTTGAGTTGGTACTGGTAGCCCACCAGTTGAGTTGGTTCTGGTGGCCCACCCTACAGCTACTGGAAATGATTGCACATGACTGTACTCTACCTCTTACCTCTCTCCGACTTTCTCCCTGAAAACCAGCCCCAGGCCTCCCATGCCCAGGGGCCCAGCATGCCCAGAAGCCCTCCAAATGTTTCACTTGTTCCCTTGAGGGCCAGTCCAAGCCTGCCCCTTGACATCATCTATCACCGTAGAGTCAAAAGTCTTCCATACACATTAGAAAGTTCGGCCGATATGTATGAAGGTTGTCAAAGACATAACAATTGTATGTAGACTTATTTAGTAGGTGAGATTTTGTCTGATCATTACTAATGTCACTTATTAATTTATTTTTCTGCAGAACCTAATACCCTCGTGCCGCCAAGGACTCCGCCTGACAAAGATTAAAAGTTGTAACCTAAAGGTAAGGCGTCAGCTGCGTCTCTTCCCCTCTTTTCACTACATGTCCGTAATTACCATAGGGAACAGGTCTGAGTGGTTTGCAATGGCCATAGGGTCCTAAAATGTGAAAGCAGCTGTAGCTCTGCAGCTCTGCCATCCCGATGGAGCGTGCTGCACCGTCTGCACGTTACATGCCTGCCTTAGGTCTATGGCTTTTTCCTGTTCTTGTCTTTATGCATCTTCCTGCTGATTACCCGAAATGACATGAACAAGTGTAAAACCGAGCTTGACTGCATTCTCTGCTGTACAAACCACGGCCCATTAGTGAGATAGCCCAGCCGGCTGCCACGTGCTTGTTCAGACACCATTGTTACAGAGAGTGAACCTGCCTCCGGTGAATTCATTGTACACTTGTTATACCGGAGCTAACAAAATGCAATGGTTGTGCATGAATTACAGAGATTCTCCACAAGATAGTAAACCATAAAGCCACAAAAACGCTTCCTACTAAGCTAAGCGAGTATAATATCTCATGTTACTAGGATGCCGCTATGAGGAGTCCTGATGAGGGGCATGTGAAGAGTCACCTTTTAAATTGAATATCCGCTATAATTTTGTTTGATTCTTTGCAGTAGCTCTATTTTTTAGAGCTACAAATCCCCTGCATTAACTTAGAAGTAGAAAAATATGCGGTGGCTTCCTGCACACACTGCTATTGGAAGCTCACCATTGAATTCAGTTATAAGACAGTAGGCAGACAGCGCCTCTCGTGGAAGCTGCAGGTAGACGGCATGTTGTCTTTTAACCCTACATCAATAGAGGGGATTTGCTTGTAGTGCGACCAATGGAGAAATAAAGTATTACATGATGCCAAAGAAATCAGTGGGCTGGGTGCCCCAGAGGGAGACTCCCTTGTCCGTTGACTTCATTCTGGGATCTCTATTGCCCTGAATTTTTTCATGTGGATACAGCATAGACTACTTCATAGAAATGATGGCATATTGACTATGCTATCTGATTAGCTGGCAGTGTGTTATAGAATAGGAATAGCTAAAAAGATTAATATACAACTCTGGAAAAAATTAAGAGACTGCTGCAAATTTTTTAGTTTCTCTGATTTTTCTCTTCAATGATATGTATTTTTGAGAAAAATTTACATTGTTATTTTATTATATAAACTATTGACAACACGTCTCCGAAATTCAAAGCAAACTATTTTGTATTTATTTGCAGTAAATGAGAAATCTTCAAAATCATAAAAAGAAGCAGCAGCAACAGAGCTGTCAGATCTCAAATAATGCAAAGAAAACAAGTTCAGATTTCTTTAGAAACAATAAGACTAATGTTTTAAGGCAGGAAGAGTTTTCTTTTCAACTCCTTTGGATGGTAAAAGTTATTTTTTCATTCAAATTGCTTTGGCCTATTCCTAGTTTTGCCATCCAGCTTGTCCTATTGCAAGAGGATTGTGAAGACCACAGCAGTGTTTTTTATACTTTCCTTCATGAAATAAGATTTGGTTCAGGTGATTACATTAAGTAGAATGAGGTGGACTTTGGTTGGAATTCAACTGACGCTGGAATGGAATGGCCGACAGACATGTAGAGATGCTGATTTTTAGAAAACTGTGCAGTGGTCTCTTCATTTTTTCCCCAGAGCTGTATAGTTTAGGGGGTAAAACTTCAGCAGGACTTGTAATCTACTAATTTAAGTCCCTGCTTATTCCGGTTTCAGGCGTCCAGTGGGCGGTGTTATCAGTGATTGACATCCTTTTATTATTATTATTTTATGTATGAGCGCATACAGAGATAGCTGTCAATCACAGATAAGCCCGCCTACTGAACTCCTTAACCAAGAATAAGCAGAAATAGAAATGAATATAGTCCAAATTCTACAAAATGATGTCCCACAAAACTTTGTAAACCAATTTGCTCAGCTCTTGCTGCTCTGTAACATGCTGCCAGCAGATCAGAAGTTGTGTTCACAGATCCCCTTTCAGTACTTTTTGTGGGGACATATATGAAAACTGTCTAGATCTAAAACTTTCTTTGTTGCCCAAATTAACCAGAGTTCACCTTTCATTTCATATAGTGCTCTGGAAAAATTAAAGGGGAGCTCTGATCGATTACTATGGGCAACAAAGAAAGTCTACACCTAGACAGTTTTCATACATGTGGCGCTTTGTTCTTTTCTTAATGTCACCTATCTCCACAGGGGAAAGAGAGACTGGCACTCACGTTACACAGGCTATCACTGGTGGTCAACGTCCTGGAAAATATGAACAAGACCGAACTGGTGACACAAAATCTGGAAACTTTCTCCATTCTCCAGACAGATTTGTTGGATTGTGTAAGTCCAGAAACATTCTTGATATAACTTATACTGGAATTTTTTCTTAGTTACTTAGTAGCTTTGTGCTCCAGTCTATGGTATTTGGTGAATTAGTGAAAAGTCCCTGGTGTCTAGTGTTTTATATACTGCATCCCTGATACCAAGTGTTTTATATACTGCATCCCTGATACCAAGTGTTTTATATACCTCATCCCTGGTGTCTAGTGACTTATACACTGCATCCCTGGTGTCTAGTGTTTTATATACCTCATCCTTGGTGTCTAGTGTTTTATATACTGCATCCCTGGTGTCTAGTGTTTTATATACTGCATCCCTGATACCAAGTGTTTTATATACCTCATCCTTGGTGTCTAGTGTTTTATATACTGCATCCCTGGTGTCTAGTAACTTATACTGCATCCCTGGTGTCTAGTGTTTTAGGTACATCATCCCTGGAGTCTAGTGACTTATATACTGCATCCCTGATACCAAGTGTTTTATATACTGCATCACTGGTGTCTAGTGTTTTATATACTTAATCCCTGGTGTCTAGTGACTTATATACTGCATCCCTTGTGTCTAGTGTTTTAGGTACTTCAGGCGTTGTTTCTAGTTACTTATATACTGCATCCCTGATAACAAGTGTTTTTTATTCTGCATCCCTGATACCAAGTGTTTTATATACCTCATCCCTGGTGTCTAGTGTTTTATATACTGCATCCCTGATACCAAGTGTTTTATATACCTCATCTCTGGTGTCTAGTGTTTTAGAGACCTCACCCCTGGTGTCTGGTGATTTAATACCTTAGTCCATGATGTTTTAGTTACCTTGCTTTTGGGTCTGCTGTTTTCGCTACCTCACCCCTGGTGTCTAGTGTTTTAGCCACATAGTTCCTGGTGTCTAGTGTTTTAGCCACATAGTTCCTGGTGTCTAGTGTTTTACATACCTAGTCCCTGCAGTCTAGTGTTGTAGTCAGCTGGTATCTTCTATTCCGCAGATAAGTGCTCTGCTCCATAGTGTCTAGTACTTTTGATACCCTGGTCCTGGGTGTCTAGTGTTGAAGTAAACCAATCTCTGTTACTCAATAGTATAATGATTCAGTCCTTAGTGTCCAGTGCTTTTGTTCCCTGCTTTCTGATGTCTCGTGTTGTTGTGACCTGCTCTCTGGTAGTCAGTTGATAAGTGCTCCAGTTCAAAGTGTCCCTGGTGTCTAGAGTTATAATAGCCCATACTCTTGTATTCATCAGATTAGTGCCCCATTAGTTGATGTCCAGTGCTTTGGTGTTTCTGTGTCACATATCCATTGATTTGCTGCCATTCTAACCCATTCCCTGTACTTGTCGTGTACGAAAGATACCCATACATATAATAAGATCTGTCAGTTTTCCGACAGCTATTCCTCTCAACGCCTTTATACATACTCAACTTAAACAGTTCTATGGTAGTGTCGGACTGGTATACTTGGGGCCCTCCAGTTGAGTTGATTCTAAGGGCCCTCCAGTGGGGTTGATTCTTGAGGCCCACCAGTAGAGTTGATTCTTGGGGACCACCAGTGGAGTTGATTCTTGGGGACCACCAGTGGAGTTGATTCTTGGGGCCCACTAATGGAGTTGATTCTTGGGGATCACCAGTGGAGTTGATTCTTGGGGCCACCAGTGGAGTTGATTCTTGGGGCCCATCAGTGGAGTTGATTCTTGGGGCCCATCAGTGGAGTTGATTCTTGGGTCCACCAGTCAAGTTGGTTCTTGGGGCTACCAGTGGAGTTAATTCTTGGAGCCCACCAGTGGAGTTAATTCTTGGAGCCCACCCTACAGCTGCTATACATGACTGCACATACTGTACATGCCTCTCGCTTTCTGCCTCTCTTTCTCTGCTTTTCTCCCTGAAAAGCAGTCCCAGTTCTGTCATGCCCAAGGGCCCACCAGAGGTTTACCCAACATCCCTGTGGGCTGGTCAAAGCCTGTTCTGACATAAATACAAGGATCCAGCATGTTAAAATCCAAACTGCCAATCCTGCTTTTCCCTGACATCAGCAGGTATATGAGATGAGCGAGTTCATTCATCTTGCATCTAATGTGTATTAAAATCAAGAGCCACAATACCAGTTTTATCCTTCAGTGTTACCACTTACCAACACTCTGAAAGGGCTCTGTATATTGATATGAGTAATGCAGCTGTCTGTTGGTTATCTAGGGACATTACTCAGATCTTAGTACTATTGACCTCAATGCTATTACTTTCCAGTAGAACATTGTTGCATGTCACCTGGTACAATGGATCAGCTAATTCTGCCCATTTTTTACCTTATCTTTGTGACCATTCTACCTTTTGACAGGGATTTTAGTGACATTAGTCCCGTGTAATGTTGAAGAAAGTACTAATTTATCATCTTCATTCGTTTTCAGGAGATGGCAAGATCCCCAAAGGTGACAGAGTGCGAGCGTCATCTCGACCAGTATAGAAAGACGGTAAATATTTACTGATATCTACTGATAGATGGATAGATAGATAGATAGATAGATATGAGATAGATAGATAGATATGAGATAGATAGATATGAGATATAGATAGATAGATAGATAGATAGATAGATAGATAGATAGATAGATAGATCTTTATAGATTGTAATAGAGGGAGTTTAACATGTGAAAAGGGTGTTTCTACCATAGACACTGATGACATAATATGAGGAAATGCCATCAAAGTCTGATAGGTTTACGTTCCAGAGGTGAAAACCGCACCGATATTGGGGATCCAATTACGGAATATCCAGCGAATTATCCATCCACGAATTTATTACATGAATAATGCTACAGGACAGTGTGAATGTAGCTCATAACGCTAACGTGTTTCGGACCTAACAAGGTCCATGTTCACAGCAGGATGTTTCCCCAAAAGTGTTATCTCAGACTGGAGAAGCGGTCACGCTTGCACACGATTTTCCATCCTGTTTTATGGGAGTTCTGAGAACAACCAAACACTTGTACTCAGAACTTCCATCGAACACATCGGAGAGCCTTGTGCAAGCGGGACCAGCACCCTATTCAGAACCAATACTATTTGGGACTCATAACTATTAGGATTTGATGGCATATCCTATCAATATGTCATAAAAGTTCATGGTGGAAACATCCCTTTAAGATGGGCAATGACATAAGAAGTTTCTCTTTGAAAATCCCAAATATGTTATTTAAAGTATCAAGCCAATGGTGCCACAAGGTGGGAAACACAAAGATATTATAACTTTTATACATTTTTAACATCCTTTTGACTCTTGCCTATCTGATCCCACTCCTTGGCACTTCTGACATTTATTGATTTGTCATGGGACCATGATGTCGGATCTATACAAGGCCCATAGTGATGACACCACATAGACTGGTCACCATGGTCAAGTGCCATCATCCTGATGCCTTCAAACAGGACCTGATAGATTTTGCAGCCAGAGACCAAAGTAAATAATCCCTTTAATGTGTCTTTGAACCTCTTTGAATTATGAGAACTAAGGGAGACCTGTATGATCGGGATTTTCACCCTTTTCTGGCATAAAATGCGCCTATCTGAGCGGCTACGATGTCTAATGCGTCTAATGAATGTGTTAGGCGCATTGTTCGTAACACTCGACACTTTCTAATGCACCTAACATGAGGGGGCGTTTTGCAGGCATTCTGGGGGAGTTATGGGGGCATATCACACCACACTCGTAATATTAGACACATGTATGAATGTGGTTCGGCAAAACTAGGTGCATTACTACTGTGGTCTGCCTGAGGAGTCGAAGTGGAGCTATATTTGCTGTTAGGGAAAAAAATGTCCAATATTTCTCAACTTCCACCAGTACAATCATAAAAAGTAATTTCTGATTACTAGCAAACTATAGAAAATTAAATTATTTAAATGTAATAAAAAAAATGTTATCATATAAAATTAATATAAAAATATACAATATCCCAAAAATATAAAAATATCTCCTATAAAATGTATTTAAATTTAATAGAATCTAAAGCTAGTTTTACATTAAATAACCCACTGATGTTCTTGTTCAGATTTTTTATTTTTTTATTTTTACTACATTAAATTTGAAATTTATTTTTGCTGCTCTCACCCTTTATTCTACATACAGCAAGAGTCAGCACAGCACGGGTCTTGCTGGAACCTGTGGTCCACTAAGCAAATCAGTACCATAGTTTCTATTCACTGATATGCTATTCTAGTGACTTTTCTTTTATTTCCATCTATAGCCTTTATACATGTTTGGTGCATTACTAATGCATCTAAGTTTCGTAATGTGCCAAACACACAGGCGAGGGGCGGTGAATTGTAGACTCCATTTATAATCGCCACAAAAACCACTTTCATACATCAGGCGCGTTATACACTGAAAATGAGACTCGACAATTCACTTCGAAGCGCCTTCCGTCATACATGTCTCTCTAAGTGGCCAAGATGACCTGAATTCCTATGAACAACCAAAAAGGTTATTTTAAAAAATTGTGGAAGATCATTATTAATTTTTTTTTTTTTTTTTTTTTTTTACCATATACAGGTAACCAAGGAGTGTCTGGAAAATGATGTTCTCAGGAGCCTGGTTTGGATTTTAATGGCAGATGTCGGGTACCTATTTTATTAGAAGCAAAATGTGGAAGAAATTAAGAATATAGCTCTTCGCTATATAGAGAATATATGTCTTCACCTCCAAAGCCGCTCCTGCAAAGCAACAAAAAGGCAAAAGGAAGAACAAAAGCAAGATAATTAAAAAAGAAGATGAACTAAAGACATCGTGACCTTGACCTCACATGCAGAATAGTACAAACAGTTCCAGGTTGCCATAGCAACCAGAATTCCAATTGTAACCTTTTGTTGCAAGATGGGTTCTGTTGCTATGGGCAACTGCTCCACTGTTTTATATACACATATGTCCCATCATCATCCTTCTATATACCTGCCATAAACTATCACCAAAAAATCTGGATTAAATGCAACAATTCCAAAACAGAGACACACAAGGACCATCCTGGCTTTCTATGAGGACGCTCTCATGCTGAGAATGGACCAAACATTTTGTTCAGGGAATTTTTGAATGTAATAATCTATGTATTTATTGCTATAATAATTTATTTGAGACGTTGATGGCAGAGCCATGACATTGCCCGCACCTCGGCAGCTATGTATTTATATTTTAATGTAGTTGTATTATTAAATATTTATTTTTGGATTAGTAAACCTAATTTTTCAATTATTTCAGCAATGGTTTGACTCTTAAAACACCAGGGAGGAAAATGGGGCTGTACATTTTAAACATCTTTTTACTGTGAAAGGTTCTGTGGGGAACTTGTTCTTATTGAGGATACCCAACTGGTGAATGGAAACCTACAGGCAATGCACTATGGGAAAACTATAAAAATTGCCTCTCCTTCATGGGGGAATAAAATCATCTCTCTAGTGCCACCTATAGGTAACTACCCTTTAGTCAAGGTCCAACCCATATAGGAGCCTTAAAGGGGTTTTGCCACGATCTCATTTCACACTTCCTATATCCTGCTCTTCAGATCTGTGTACTCAGAAGGGGGCGTGTGTGATTTGTTTGAATTGCACATCATGTGACCCTGCAGGATGACATCACTAGGCCTTTTCTTTCTGTAGTCAAAGAAAGGTCTGTTTATGTAGAGCATTGTGAGTAGCTGAGAGGTAAAGTTTTTACATCCAGGCACAAGGGTCCTAGGTTCAAATCACAGCAGGAACCAAACCTGTGGGTTTTTTTTTCTCTTTCTCAATGCACAGACCTCATTGAGGTTTCTTTTTTATTTATTTGCTCTGTTTGACTAATTACTAAGGAGTACAGAGGACAGGAGTAGAGGGACAGCACCTTTGGTTTGAACTCTCAGTAGCTGCCTGAGAGGAGAAGTGATGTCTGAGCATGTCTGACCAGGACTGAGGAGCTCTAGGCCCTGGTCACATCCCCTGGAGACGAACTGTAATCAATGTATCACTAAAGGAGCAGTTAAAACAAAAACGGTGCAGAATTTTTAATAATAATGAATGATGAAAATGTTTGTTACTTCATTTGCAAGCTTCCCATGTCAATTTTACTTTGTGGTAAAACCCCTTTAAAAGGGTTTTCTTATCATGTAGTTTCACAGCCAGGTTTAGACTCACACATGCTACTCAGACTGTGGACGTCTCTTTCTGTTACACTGACAATGGGTACAAGATATTTATAACGTGTAGTACTCAGGATTCAGAGCCCTAAAAGGTATTTACTTAGCTAAATGAGACGTTTTCAAAGTTTGATAGTAGAGATAAGACTCTGCAGGAGGTGACTCACCATGTTCGGAGTGAATGACTGACTGCAGCTTAGAGCAATGAGAGAGGAGATAAAATCTTCTTTATCTTCTGACCAAAGAAAAAATCATCAAAGCAAAGTATTTAGAAAAAGTCTTCAATTATCTGTCTCTGTGTGTTAAAAGCCAATCATTGCAGTGAGAAAATCCCTTTTAAACATGAGTAGGGTTATTAGCCAAACCAGAGTCTCCTCTAACAGGAAGAAATTACATCTGTAGACAACTCTTCATCCCTTGGGCTACATGTAAGGCAGGGGTGTCAGACTCATTTTCGCCGATTGCCACATGAGCGTTAGGGTTGCCGTCAAAGCGCCAAATTTTACTGTACAACTCTATAAAGCGTATCTAGGTGAGCCTGTTTTGCTGTGCTTTGGGGGGGCCCATTACACCTGTGATCAAAGGGGATTTCTAGCCAACAAGCACCCTACTCTGTTCAAACAGGTTGCAAGAACCTTGAAATGATGGGGGCTTTGGTTTAACCATGGTTTCAAGGTTGTCTAACGCCTTACCAACAATGGACACATACAGTCGAAACCAGAAGTTTACATACACTATATAGAAAGCCCCATCAGCATGTTTTTCTCACTATCCGACATGAAATGAGAATAAACCTTCTGAAATGGTTCGGTGGATTCGCGGGACCACCGCAAGTGATAAGAACCCACGCCAGGGAGGGAGTCTAAGAGCCCCCGGTATTCACCAGACCCGCCGCAAAGCGGGATGGATTTGCTGGGGCTGAGCTACCAAGTCGCACCCCTGAGTGATTTGCTTGCGTGGCGGCCGGGGTAATGCTAGTACAAATTGTACTAAAATTTTGTTAATCCAGGGCGTAGTGGGGGACAGGCGGGAGGTCAGGCGGGCGCAGAGGTCAGGGGTCAGAGACGGACGGGAGGGGTCAGGGCAGGCGGCAAACAGGAAAGGGTCGGAAACTACGGAAGGCGGACACGAAAATTTAAAGGGACCCCAACACTTTCAAGACTCACTAAACGGAAACCAACAAACTGGCAAAGGCGGGGGGCTGTACCTTTATAGGACAGCGGACAGCAATTGACAAATTACCGGGCCGGGCCCCTTTAAATCCAGCCCAGTCTCGCGCGCCATCCTAAACAGGGGAACGCACAGGAGCGCGGACGGAAAAGTGCCCAGGGCGGGGACCCGGGAAGCGGGGGGCTGGGACCGGGGCGAGGGCACATCCCCAAACCCCCCAGACGTCCCCCACCCCCCTTGGGTTCTCCCCCTCTTTCTACGGAATTTAGAGAGGATGTCAAAAAAGGGTTGGCCTCGGGTTCCCACAAAGCTCCCCGGGCCCGAACCCCTTCCACAATAAAAAGAGCCGCTTCCCCCCACGTCTTCCCGCCAGCACCTCTTACCCAAAAGATGTTATCAATTTGGGCCCACAGGAAAAAGGCGAGCATACCCACTGGAAAGCATTCGCCCCACAGGTTGGGGAGAGAGACATAAAAGGGGCGTTGGGGAAACGCAGGGTAGGAGGCAAGCGGAGTTGTAGGAAACCTTTTTTAGTTCCAAAGTACAAAAAAAGGGGCCCCAAAAATTAGGCCAAACTTATAACTGGGCCCCTTGAAACGAATATATTTGGCAGATAACCAAACACTACCCCCCGTTTTAAAATAGGGGGGAGGTCTAGGGTACCTTCACCCTGGATTTGGGCGGGGAGGCCCGTAGAAGGGCCTGTGTTGACTTGCAAAGTGCCTTGATGTCTCCCCCTTTGGGCATCCACAGCAGGAAGGTGACACGAGGTAGCCAGGGGGGAGGGGCGGGTGGGATGTAACCCAAACACAATAAAAAAAGGAAAGGCCCAGCAGACTCCGACCCTAGAAAAATTTTTAAAAAAATTCCGCCCGGGGGAGGAGGTCAGACCTTTATCCTACGGGGGGACACAAAATGATATAAAAAGGTACCTAAAACTTGGGTTAATCCTCTCACCCCCCGTTATTTTGGGGGTTGGATGCAACGAAAAAGTCTAACTGAACCTGCAACTGCCCACATAGACCCCGCCAAAAATCTCAAAAAAAACTGGCCCCCCCCTTCCAGACTATATGCAAGGGAGATCGTGTAAAGAAAAATGTGGTAAAAGAAGTGGGGCCAGCTGGGGGGCAGGGGGCACCCGGGCAGGGGAACAAAGTGAGCCATCTTCGAGAATCTATCGTCACCCCCCCAGAAGACCGGTTTAAAAAAGGCCGGGGGTCCGAACAAAGCCAGGCTACAGGGGACAAGGTCTTTCGGCAGGGGGAGAGGCTGAAGCAGACCGGGGGTCTGAGAGAGGGACTTTTTTTCGAGCCGGGGTACGGGGCCAGGCAAAGTCTCTAACATTTGACAAGAGGGGGCCCACCAATAATAACGACGATCATTGCAGAACTTATGGACTCCGGGTACCCGTTGGAGGCATGTCCCCACTTTCGGATACGAGGCCCATGGCAGGGCATAGTAGGTCTTTCCCAGAGGCAGATTAAAAGGTCCCGGGGGCAGCCGTGAGAGAGTTCGGGAGGAATTTGTGCGAAAGGGGTGGCCCCAAGCCCGCTGTGTCCAAGGATCTAGAGAGGTGCCCTGTTTTGACTTTTTCCCCCACTGGGGAATGAAGAAAAAACAAGTGGGCGAAAAAGAGTACCACCTGGTTGCCAAGGTCAGTCGTTGAGCAGACGCAGACAGAAGAAGATTTTTATGATCGGTAAGATATCAGGGGGATCCCCGAGCCCCTCCAGCAAATGCCGGCCTCTTTCTGGGGCTAATTTAATGGCCATAATTTGCGATAAACCCGATTGTATAATTTTTTTTGGGCTGGGGGGGTTTTTTTGAGAAGAAGCCACAAGTACGAGTCTCCCGAGGGACTTCTGTAGGAGGACAGGCCTGCCCATGGGGAGGCGCCCCACTTCCAGACAAACAGATGCTGGGGGTCCGGACGAGACAAACTGGGGGCAAAGCTAAAGCGTTTTTAAGACATCAAAAGCTTCTTGGTTCTGGCGGCCAGGTTTTAGGGTTGGCATTTTTTTTTCGTAGGGCCATAACGGGAGAAAGGGGGACGAACTTTAAAAAATTTGCGAACCCAAAAAGGTTGGTTTAAAGGCAAGGCCCCCACAGGCGGGCCCACTGTAGATGCTGAGAGTTTCGAGGGGCCCATTTTGGAGACCCTGTCGAGACAATGTACCCCAGGAAGGAAAACGAGGTAACAAAAAAGCATTTCCCCTTTGGCATATAATTGGTGGCACGGAGACGTTTGAGCCCCCTGGCGGACGTGGGGGGCGGGGGGGTTTCCAGATCGGGGAAGAAGATTAGGATTCATCTGGGGAGATGATAACACAGACGAGAGGAAATCGGGAAGATCTCATTAAACAAAATTCGGAAACACCACCGGAGCGTTGAAGACCAAAGGGCAGAAAATATTCAAAATGGCCATCTCGGGTATTAAAGGGGTCTTCCACTCGTCCCTTTCAGGATACAAATCAAGTTGATGCCCCTGTAAATCCAAACGGGAAAAAAAAATTTTGCGACACAGGATCGAACAGCTCCGAGACAAGGCAAGGGGAAATAAAATTTTTTTTTTTTTTTTCCCTTGGGTTTTTTATTGAAAAAAAAGCTGACAAAGTTAACTAGTTTTAAATGACACTACAATATACAGATTAAAAAAATTAATGTAAATGTTCCGAGAACGAGGGGCAGAAGACTTTTAATGGGGGAACCAAGAAAAAACTTAAGAAAAACCTTAACAAAGCCAAGTTACAGTAGTAAACTTCTAAGTACGGGCCAGTAAAAACTTTTAAAACGGGGGTGCTCGTTCAATATGTGCCCGTCATGAAAAACCCAAAATGCCAAGGGTGTAACCCGATGGGTTCGAAAAAGCCCTTTGGAATGGAAGAGTAGGGAGTACCGGTTCCCCTCCTTTTTTTTTTTTATTTATTTATTTATTTTTTTCCCCCTTCCTTGGGGGTCACTGCCTAAAAAAAGGGGATTCTTCCAAGGGGACCAACTCATCCAACTGAGGTCCCTTATGAGGGGGGACTATAGACTGGTTTCGGGCATGAAACTGAGTTTTTCCCCCTAGACAGGCCCCTCGGCGATGGAAGGGTGCTAAGTTTCCAAAGAGCAGTATTTAAACGGGAGAAATTTAATATATAGAAAGTTTTTTTGGGTGATAAAGGAGGCAATGTGTGATATGTAAGTCTAATTTTTCCATTTCAGGAAAAGTGTAGTCCATCTCAAGGAACCCTGAGTGCTTTTCTCTTTTTCCCAAAGGGGGCGGACTCCGGGCACCCTCCCCACAAGAATTTTACCACTTGTCCACCGTCTCCAACATAGGTCGGGTTATCCGGGGGTTAAAAGGGCAATGCGGGGGGGGTTAGGTCCCCCCTCAATATTATTTTTCTATTAGCCCAAATGTTTGGGCAGTGGAGTTTTTTCCTCGCAATATTTATGGCTAGACCAACTTCCGGGGAAAAAGGCTGTCTAAGGAGTTTTCCCAACGGCCCCTCGAAATTTTCTGGTTTCACAGAATTTCCATCATCAAAAAGGGTTTTGAATAGGGCAAAAGGCCTCCTTTGGTCGAGGCAAATCCAAAACAGCCTATGAAAGGGGGAGGAAGGGCCCCCCTTTTAAAGGCCACTCATTGCCTGAACGCATGTCAAATTTGAAGGAAGGGGTAGAACTGACTGGCGAGGAATTGGTAAGCTTACATACTCTTCGAATGTGCAGAAGCGGTGTTCCTGCATCAGTTCTCCCAGTGAAAGATTCCAAATTTTATCCAAAGCTGTATAACATCGGGGGCAAGGCGTACAGTAGGACAAGGGACATCTGTTTTGGTAACTTTAACCCCCCCGTCATGACTATGTGCCTTCCCCGGGGGTTTACTGGTGAGCTTTGTAAGTAGACTCAAGTAGGGCGGTTTCCACCAAAAAAACAGGCCCAAAGAGGAATCCCAAAAAAAGTACCCTTGGAGATAATTGAGTTCCGACGACGACCAGTTTTTGGGTCCCCGGGAAAACCAAATGGGGAGGGGCTCTAACACCGAACCCAGTTGTATTGATAGGGTCCGGAACAGATAGGCCCCCGCATCAGATTCCGAAAAAAGGGCTGCTTATTTATCCTGGGTTTTTTCTTATTCCAGATAAAGGGAGGATTTGATTCGCTTTTTGGCCCCAAAAGATTTTAGGGAATAAAAAGGCAAGGATCTGGATACAAAAGAAATTTGGTAATAGTAGTTTTTTTGTCACATTGATACGCTCGCCACGATAGTTGGAATTTTAAGAGTCCCCGCTTTTCCTCCGTAAATATTTTACAAGGGTCTGTTAGGTTCTGTTCGATCGGGTTTCTATATCCGATAAATTTTTAAATACCTAAGTAGGTAATGTGAAGGAAGTCCAAAAAAACTAACGGGGAGAGCGTTGTTTCAAAGTCGAGGGACAGTTAGGGGGAGGAACACTGACTAGATATGTTTATTTTATAATAAGACAGTTGGCAAGGTAAAAGCAGGGAGAGAAGTCAGGAACAGAATTTTCGGGTTTCTGCCAAAGTTTAAAGATTTTCATCGCATACAGATTACTTTATGAACCTGCCCATGAATGGTTAAACCCATAAAAACTGTTGTTTCCTAATATTTTCTGCGGGGGTTTGCGCAAAGGTAAAAGATTAGAGGATAAGGGAACCCTGTTTTTGTGCCATTGAAATGTAAAATTTGGCGATAAAAACCCGGGAGGCAAAGATCTGGCAGAAGGGAAAGTTAAAAGGAGGTTTTTGCCGATAAAATAAACCCCCTAAAAACCAAATTTCTGTAAATCTCTTCATTATTTCCAGTTTATTCTATCAAAGGGCCTTCTCTCCATCAAAGAAATAAAGAAGGCACTTTTTGCGTGCGGCTCTTGTATGAATTTAGTACTTTGTCTTATGCCATCTCGGGGTTTTCTGCCTTTACAAACCCTACTTGGGCCGCTTAATTAAATAGGGAAGAAATTCGTTTGTCTGTTTGGCCAAATTTTCGAATAAATTTTTAAAATCGAATTTTTAAAAGTGAATGGGTCTATAACTTGAGACTTTGGGCCCCCCTTTTTTGCCCGGTTTGTGATGTGGAAAAGTGAGCACTTTCAATTCTGCCGGGGGGGCTCCCTTTTCCAGCTATAATATTTAGAGACTGCCGAAGGGAAAAACAGTGGAAAACAGTTTTATAGTCTCATTTGGGAAAAACCCATCGGTCCGGGGGGCTTGTTCAGTGTAAACTAAGATTTCGTGCATTTTTGCAGTAGATGGGGTTTGTTTAAGATCTTTAAATTTGGGCATGGTCAGGGGTGGGGAGGGACACTTCCCTTAGAAATTTGTTATGGCTCCCTTGAGTAGGGATGCGGGGTTTGTTTCAAATTATAAATTATATAGCGAACTATAGTTTCTTTGCAAAAGATTGGAGATTTTCGGGGGGCTAAATCGACCCCCTGAGGGGAGGTAAGTAGGGTTCGCGTTTTTTTGCCTGTTCATTTTGACCCTTTGTGCCAAGATCCTGCTAGGTCTATCACCCCGAAAGGGAAAAGTTCCCGCGGAGTTTTCTCAGATGGGTTCTATTGCTGCATTTGTAAGGTATGTAGTTTAGATTTGTATCGTGATTTATCTTTTAAAGGGGTTTACGGAGGTTAGTTTTAAAATTTTGGTTCTAGCCGTCTAATCTATCTAAATTTGCAGGAAAAAGTCCCTGTTGCGCTTCCTCTGGCCGCAATTTTTTACAAATCCCACCCCTTTTGTGCACACCACAACGTTTCCTCAAGGGAGGGGTGGGGGGATTTATTTCAATGTAATCTGAAATAGCTTTTGTAATCCTTTAACGATTTTTTCGTTTGAGCAGAAAAAATTATTTAAACCCCCAAGGGGAATGGAAAAAAAGGGGTCGATCTTAAAGTAAGGTTAGATAGAGGGGGGATGGTCCAACCAAATTTTAGTCCCGATTTCAGAACGAGACCAAGATAGGGCCCCCCCATTCAGTAAGAAGAGTCTATCCTAATTGAATCTTTTTCCGCCGAATAGAAGGTGAAATCCTTTTCCCAGGGATGGCAAATCTCCGGGGAAAAAATGTAAATTTTCTTCGTGATCCGCCAACTCTGGGAGGTTTTTTGAACCGCTTCCGGATCTATCAAAGACCGTCAATGACTACATAAAGTCCCCCCCAATTATTGGGGTTTCCTTTGGGTTCTTTCCTAATTTAGTTAATATTTTTCCTAAGATAGGGAAAACTGATGTTGGTTTGGGCATACCCCCACCCCGGTGAAAGGGGCACGTTCCGGGGACACCGAGGGGTTATGAAACCCCCTGTTCGCAAATTTTCAGGGCAACAAAGAGAAAGACACCCAGTTTTGATAAAAAAGGACACTCCGCCTTTTTTACTTAGTGCAGAGTGATAAGCACAGAGAATTCCTATTCTTAGTTAAAAATTTTTTGCAAAGGTGATCCCGGGCACAAATACCCCCGCATGTGACCTAGAAACCTTTTTCCAAAACAAGGATCTTTGAAGGGGATTTAAAAACCTTAGTTAAGGGAAAATTTTTTTTTAACCCCATTGGTATACAGTAAAGCACTTTTCAGGAGTGGGACAGCGTTCCCCCCCCGTCAAGCCTGAAGGGAACTGTTTAAAAGTTACTTTGGGTTTAAAAAAATTTAAAAAACATAAAAGGGCAAATTGGAAAAAAAAACAGAAACCTATGAATTTGCATAGGGGGGGAAAAGGGGTTCCTTGTTTGGGAATCAAAGGAGGGGGAAGTCATTGCCAACAACCGAAAGGGGAAAATTACTCCAAAGGGGGCCCGAAAAAACGCCCCAGGGGATTAGGTTTGAAGACCAAACTCACCTGGGGGGTCTAGGCCTGGGTCTTGTGCGAGCCCTTTTTTGACCGGGGGAATCATTCCGGTCTGACTGTTTTTTCCTCATTTGGGGTAGCTTCCGATAGAGAAAGTAAGTTCCAGCTTGCAGGGTGAGGGAGGGCCCTTTGGGTTTTTTGGAATAAATTGAGAAAACCTCTTTTTTTTTGATTAATTTCACGGGGGAAACCCCAGCGGTATTAATTTCTTTTTCTCAAAAACGGTGTATGTTTGGAATTTTCCCACGTCTCAGATCGCGTGCCGATAAGTCTGGGAAGAAAAGGGTGCGTTGGAAGGTTCGGGGAAGCGTCCATTTGCGTAAGGCACGGAGAATTTT
Organism: Phyllomedusa bahiana; assembly: GCA_025379985.1. Classification (NCBI taxonomy): domain Eukaryota; kingdom Metazoa; phylum Chordata; class Amphibia; order Anura; family Hylidae; genus Phyllomedusa; species Phyllomedusa bahiana. Next base: position 68,216 of record JAODAL010000915.1, read on the forward strand.
TTTTTGGGTAAAGAAGTGGAATTTGGCAATGGCTCTGGGAACCTGCGGAGGAAGTTCTTAGGTTTTTTTGGAAATCTATACTGTCGATAGTGAGGTCCAACTGGAGGGGTTTGGGAAACAGGGCCCATCATCAGAAGAAAGGGTTCAAACGATCCAAAATAAAAACTTTCAGGGATTCCCAAAAATTTTTATATTGTTGCGCCCAGACCCGTCTTCAGGTCTAGGACCCCCTTTGACCCAGGCGATGAATTCCCTCTTCCCAAGGGGGCTTTTTCCGTCAATCAGACTGTTGTGGGATTAGCAAACTCCGCCTTTGTGCTCTATATGGCTTGCGTGAGGTAATGAATGGGAAAAACCCGCCTCAATGTCCACACTGTTTGATATCAATGAAGTGAGGATCTGAAGGAGGGAATAATGTTGAAGGGAAGCCCCTGTGAGAGGGTTTGGGGGTCCGAGGGGTCCTGGGGCTCCAGTCTACAAATCCGGGGGGGAAACTCATCCCTTTTTGGGTTGTATGCGGAAGTATTCTGGGGGCTTTGTCGGGTTTTTGCCCCCCCCCCTTGGGGTTTTTTTTGGAGGGGCCCCCCAAATTCCATGGACAGTGAAGGAGGGGGTTCTAAAGATAGGTCTCAAGGGCCCAAAAAGTTGTCACGATGGGACCCATGTTTAGGTTCATCAAAATGAAGTGTGTCAGGTTGGGTTTCCCCCCTTTTTTTTTTTTTTTTTTTTTTTTTTAAATTAAAGCGTTCTCCTATTCCCTCTTTATGAGGATGTGTCTACGTGCGTGGTTTGTGAAGAGCAAGAGTCCCTGACTGCAGAAGCAAGGTAGGTGATCATTCTGTGTTTCGGGGATTTACAGTAGGGGTAACTGGGGGCTAACCGGTAAGATGCGGGATAACCGCGTTTCCCTTTAAAAAGATTTTGTAGGGAATGCGTCAAATCACCGTGGCCAAATGCGTTTTATAGACCGTGGGGGGGGTAGTTGGCTCTCTAGGGTGCTGCCCTTCATAGTCGCTGGAGCGAGAGAGGGGAAGGTTTAAAAATGGCACCCCAAAACTTTAGGGCAAAAATGGACGAATCGTAAGACCTATTTTTTTTTTTTTTTTTTTGGGCTTGGACGGGCCTTATTCTGAGCGAATTTAGGTGCCTTCCTGGGTGGCAGGTAGGGTTAATGAAGCGTGTTCACAGTTTTTAGGGGGTTTCAAGAACAGGGGGGATTTTCCACCAGTGAAGCCCAGAGCTTTTAGGTTTAGAAATGGGGCATAACAGTGGGGATCCCCCGTATCGGATCCCAGGGCCCGGCTTCAGTTCTGACCAAGAGAAAATTAAGTAGCCCTGGGTTAGTAATGTAATTGCTGTTCCCCCTAGTGACCCCGGAGATGAGGTTATCCCCTGTAAAATGGGGCCCCACACTGTGGGTATGGATGAGGGCTGTGTGTGGGTAGAGCCCCAATTTGAAGCCCTCTTGACAGTCCCCACTCGCCAGGTAGAGTGGGGGGCTCCGAACCTGCAGGGAGTGATTTCCCGGGGCCGCTTTTAAATGTTTAGGGGTGCGGAAGTAGGGGGATCGTATAAAATGGCGCCACCGCTGTTACCCCGCCCGGATGATCCCTGTCGCTGCCAGCGAATCCTCCCGGGGAGCTATCGGGGCCAGGACCGGAACGGAGGGGCGTTATGTGTGGACCGCCGTGCAGGACTATGATGCTGTCGTACGGGTTCTCCCCCGCTTCCCTTCATACTCTGTTCTGGCGCGAAATGCCTCAGGGTTTCTTTGTCCCGGCCCCCCATGCAGGCCCTGTTCCCCCACCGCGGATCTGTGGGTCTGTGGTTTCCTGCTCGGGTCCCCCAACAAGGGTCTCAAAATGATCCCCCCTGGGGGGGGGGGGGAAAGTCGGAGGGGGAGGTCGGGGTGCTTTTCAGGGGCTTTTTAGGCTTGTTTGTGCCACTTTTCTGGATGTCTGGTCTGGAGCTTTGACTAATAACGTCCGATCACATTGCTGGTTAGGCCACGCCCCCGGGGTATCGATTTTTTTATAGAATTTTTTTAATCCCCATAATCATACAGGGGGCGGGGATACCATCTTTTTTTCAACAAAAGAAAAACCAGCCCCCCCAGGCGAGGAAGACTTTCGTATGAAGCCTTTATGAATTCTCCCGGAGTACCTGCATGCCTTATCTCTGGACAGAAAGAGGTAGACTCTGCCCCGGGGAGGAGTACTTACCGGGTTCAGCAAAGGAATCAAAGGCCGGGGCACGGGCAGAGTTTCGGCCTGTCTTTCGAAAAAACGGGGGTAGATCCTGGTAAAAGGAGTGGGCAGACCCCAGAGGCTTCGTAACTTTCAGAGGCGGGCCTAGAGCAGAACGGGAGTACAAGTAGGCATCGCGAGGGAAAAGCGGGGCCCCAACGGATAATCTCACCCGTGTTCAGTCCAGGGTCGGAGCATCATTGAACCCAAAAAAGGCCCCCGGGATTTCAGATGAGGGGCAAGCAGAAAAGAATTTCAGAGTCCCTTTTTTAGGGCGCCATCGCAAAGTGAGGGGGGAGTGCAGAAAAAGAAAAGCGTCCCTTTTTTCATTCCCACTGGGAGGAGACGAACAGGGTTTTTTCAAGGGTCACCGGGAAAACAAATTTAGACACCAGCGCATGGTGACAAAATTTCCGCGGACCCCCAAACAAGGAAGGCGGTGGCTTGGAATGTGCTGTCCGGGGGGAAATTCCCCAGAGTACGGGAAGGTCAGACGGGGAAGAGGCCCCACTGACACCTAGGGATCCGCTCCTGCGAGCCCCAGGGGCAAGAGTTTTTCCCCGGGGCACCCCGACGTCCCCCAATAAAGTGGCCAGAACCCCCACAGTAGTACAAGCTCTTGACCGCTGTTTAGCGTTCCTCCTGGGTCAATGGCTCCCTTTGACCTGCATGGGTTTCGTCCTCAGGAACCCTTGGCGAGGGAAATGGAGGTCATTGAAAACAGGAGCCTATGATTACCGGGATGGGCGGGCGATCTCCCCTTGGAGGGGAGACTTTTTGCTCTCGGCAAACCCAAATCAATTCGGGTACTAACCCAATCAGTTGTCCCGACAATGGCAGGTCCCGACCACGAGCTCGTCCTTAATACGCCCCGAAAGGCCTTGCCAGAAGGTCGCCACCAAAACCCCTTATTCCCGTCCAGCTCAGAGGGAGGGAGCGGGAAATGCATGGGGTACTGACCCACGTTTAAATCGCCCTGCGGGGACGGAGCAGAGCTGCGGCAGCGGAAGAGGTACGGCCAGGTTCCTCGAAGACGGTGCGGAACCTCTGGAGGAAGGTTTGCAGATTTGCCGTCAGCGGATCTCCTCGGTGCCATAGTGGAGTGGCCCAGGCCAGGGCTTCCCCCAATAAGAGGCTAATTATAAAGGCCACCTTAGCCCGCTCGGTAGGAAATTGATGCCCCAACCTCTCGATGTGGATGGAGAATTGACTGATGAAGCCTCGGCACTTCTTGGGGTCTCCATCATAGCGAGAGGGAAGCGGCAGATGCAGAGAAGGTCCCGGTGCAGGAGCAGGTAGAGCCATGGCTGCAGGAGCAACGGGTGCTGGCGAAGCGGCAGCCGCTGCAGGCGGAGGTAGACGGGCCGCAAGGTTCTGCATCATGGCCGCGAGCTGGTCAATACGCTGGCTCTGCTGGGCGACGGCCGTCGTGACGTCCCGGAGCTCGGACAAAGGTACCCTGGCGGAATCCATGGCCAGATGGTACTGTAATGGTTCGCTGGATTCGCTGGACCACCGCAAGCGAGGATAGTTAAGCCACGCCAGGGAGCGGAGTCTAAGTAACCCCCGGTATTCACCAGAGCCCGCCGCAAAGCAGGATGGACTTGCTGCGGTGTGAGACTACCAGGTCGCTACCCCTGACGTGACTTGCTTACGATGGCGGCCGGGGTACGGCGTGGTACAGAATCGTAATCTGGAGACGAAGTCAGGGACAGGCAGGAGGTCAGGACAGGCGACAGAGGTTCGTGGTCAGAGACGGGCAGATGGTCAGGGCAGGCGGCAAAGAGGCAAGGTCAGGAAATGAAGCGGAACGGACTGGTACACGGATAATCAATACGGAACTCCAACACTCTCAAAACTCACTAAACACACACCAACAAACTGGCCGAGAGTGCAGGGGGCGTGTACCTTATATAGGACCCTCGGCCGGCACTTGACAAATTACCGGGGAGCTGGCCCTTTAAAGCCAGACCAGTCATCGCGCGCGCGCCCTAAGCACGTGGCGGCCGGGACAAACAGAAGCAGGAAGCACAGCAGCGCGGACGGGTAAGTGACCAGGCGCCGGGACCCGAGCGGCGAGGGACTGGACGCGGGCAGCCGCGGCACCCGCGCGGGACCCCCTGTGGGCCAGCCCCCATGATATCTTCCCCGTTTTAGGTCAATTAGAATTATCAAAATAATTTATATTTGCTAGATGTCAGAGTAACGAGACAGAGAGATTTTTTTAAGGCATTTTTATTACTTTCTACAAAGTCAAAAGTTTCCATACATTTCATTAGCATTTTGCAGCATTGCCCTTAAACTGTATGACTTGGGTCAAACGTTTTGGATATCCTTCTACAAGCTTCTCACAATAGTTGGTAGGAATTCTGGCCCCTTCCTCCTGACAGAACTGGTGTAACAGCCATGTTTGTAGGTCGCCTTGCTTGCACCTGCCTTTTCAGCTTTGCCCATAAATTTTCAATATAATTGAGATCAGGGCTTTGTGATGGCCACTCCAAAACATTGACTTGGTTATCCTTAAGCCACTTTGCAAACAGTTTGGCAGTATGCTTTGGATCATTGTCCATTTGGAAGACCCAAACTTTAACTTCCTGGCTGATGTCTTGAGATGTTGCTTCGGTATTGCCACATAATCTTCTTTCCTCATGATGCCATCTATTTTGTGAAGTGCACCAGTCCCTCCTGCAGCAAAACAACCCCACAACATGATGCTGCCCCCACCACCACCACCACCCGTTTCACAGTTGGGATGGAGTCGTTAGGCTTCCAAGATTCTCCCTTTTTCAATTTTAGTTTCATCAGACTACAGAACATGTCTCCAAAAATGTAGGTCTTCTTTTGGAGTAGTGGTTTCTCCCCAGCAGAATGGCATTTCAGCCCATGTTGATACTGTACTTGTTTTACTGTGGATAATGACACAATCTTACCAGCTTCCGCCAGCATCTTCACTAGGTGTTTTGCTTTTGTTCTTGGGTTGATATGTACATGTCGGACTAAAGCACATTCATCTCTGAGACACATTCCTGAGCAGTATGATGGCTGGACATTCCCATCTTGTTTGTACTTGCGTATAATTGTTTGTACAGATGAATGAAGCACCTTCCAGTATCTGGAAATTGCACCCAAGGATAAACTAGACTTGTGAAAGTCCACAATTCTCTTCCTGATATCTTAGCTGATTTCTTTAGACTTTCCCATGATGTTACACACAGAAGCAGTGTTTTTCTAGTTTGCGTTACAAAATATATCCACAGGGGGGTCTCCAATTAACTCAGCTGTTGCCAATAAAAGTTTTCTGGTGAACGTTGAGTCAAAAAGAATGTATGAACAGGCACACTCCAAACTTTGGCACAATTATTTTAATGCGCCAAAGATTAGGGCCGTTCTGGGGACGTGTCGCACCACATTCATAGATTTAGACACATTTATAAATCTTTGATGCCAAACCTAAGTGCAGAACAATTAGAACATCCAGACAAGATTAAAGGTGGTGCCTGAGCCAGACTTGTGGTATTGGCTCTACACTGCCCTGTATGTATGACCTGCAGAAGAACAGCCAGACCAGGGTAAAGGTGGTGCCTGAGCCAGACTTGTGGTATTGACTCTACACTGCCCTGTATGTATGACCTGCAGAAGAACAGCCAGACCAGGGTTAAATGTTGGTGCCTGAGCCAGACTTGTGGTATTGGCTCTACACTGCCCTGTATGTATGACCTGCAGAAGAACAGCCAGACCTTGGTTTAGGTGGTGCCTGAGCCTGAGTTGTGGTATTGGCTCTACACTGCCCTGTATGTATGACCTGCAGAAGAACAGCCAGACCAGGGTAAAGGTGGTGCCTGAGCCAGACTTGTGGTATTGGCTCTACACTGCCCTGTATGTATGACCTGCAGAAGAACAGCCAGACCAGGATAAAGGTGCCTGAGCCAGACTTGTGATATTGGCTCTACACTGCCCTGTATGTATGACCTGCAGAAGAACAGACAGACCAGGGTAAAGGTGCTGCCTGAGCCAGACTTGTGGTATTGGATCTACACTGCCCTGTATGTATGACCTGCAGAAGAACAGCCAGACCAGGGTAAAGGTGGTGCCTGAGCCAGACTTGTGGTATTGGATCTACACTGCCCTGTATGTATGACCTGCAGAAGAACAGGTTCATACATTCTGGCGCATTCTACACTGCCTTAAAGCGATTTAGAACTGGCCTGTCAGCACCAGGATTCATACACGTTGCCCCTGATATTTCCGGAATCGGGATCCTGCTGTACGTTTTGGTAACTTCAGGCGTGGTGTGATGTAAAATTCTGCTCTTACATTAAATTGGGGTTAGGATTTATTATGAGTTTTAGGGATTCATTTACCATTTTGAAGTGCTCTCTGTCCAGTTTCACTTCTTTGTTATGGTAACTGGAAATGACCTTGGGCTTGGATGTGACATCGAATCAGAAGTGATGCGAGACCGGGAGCATGCAGAATACATTAAACCCTAAAAATCCATAAGAAACCCTAACCCCAACTCAGGTTATGGGTAGGTTTGGGTTTAGAGAAAAATTTGGGTTAAACTTTTTCACAAGTTTGATCAAACCATTGTTGAACTGAGCAGGGACCTATTCAAGCAACACTACTAATTATTTACTCCACCTCATAAACTGCCCCATTCTGTTTTGCAGACTTGCCCCTGTGCACCTATGGCATTCCTCCGGTTCTAAGATTACCCAACAAGCCCTACTTTTTCCTCATTCATTCTAAGAGAGATGGATCCCATTCTGTTTTTGCATGTATCTTCAACTCTATGATCTTTGGAGTGAATCCATGTATTTTCTACACAACCAGATAAAGAATATCCAGGTGAGCTGGGTCATTGCTACATAACTTAGTGTTGTCTCTACTTTTGCCTCACAACAATGGAATGGGCCTACACCCCATTACCCACTCCCAAAAATCACTGCTCCCTATGTCACCCATTGTCTTATAGGTTGGCATACAGCTTAGAGGTGTGAGGTTCCCAAAGAGTAGTGGCACGAAATAGCTCTTCCAGTTCCAGTGCTGGTATATAGGGGTGCATGCTGCAGAGCTCCCTGAGAGACGACTCATAACCCCACTTCTCAGTGGTACCAGCATGTCAAAACCTCACCAACGAACAGTGGAGGAGCCTCCTGAAGATGACGAGAGTCAAATAGACCATTATTTATTGAAGAGAAAGACAAAATCTACATCACACAAATGTGAGTACACACTATAGGGGCAGTGATACCTAAGATGGCGCCTCCCCTCCACCATCCTTAGACCTAAAGGATGAGGAAAGTCACGAAAACATGAGATCGGTCCATGAAGTAGTAGACATATTTTGCAGATATTGACTATTGGAGATTGGCGACTGAGGTGACAGAGCACCTAGTGACAAATATTAAAGCCTTCTTAGCTGCCACAGTACAGGAGGTGATAAAAGGCTTGAAGGAGGAGGTAGGCAAGCCACGAGGTGAGAATTACGCAGGTGGAAGATCAATATCTGAGCTCAGGGAAGGATATAAAACAATTGCAGGGAACAGTGGAGCATCTGAAAGACCGGATCAATGATTTAGAGAATTGTTCCCATAGGAACCAATGGTTTCCCTGAAATGGTCACAGCTAACAGTCTACGCAACTTATGTGAAATGGAGCTACCACAGGCCTTAGAGCTAAATGAGCCGAGGAGAGTGGAAAGGGCACATCGTATAGGGCCACCAGTACATGCCGAGCTATCCTCAATGCTAAGTAGGCCCCGGCAAGTAATCATGCACTTTTCGGACTATGCTGATAAGGAGGAAAATCTCCAGGCTTTTAGGGTGAGAAGAGCCCCGATAATAATAAAGGACCCTAAGATTCGACTGTATAATGAGTATTTTGTGCCAGTCATGAGAAAGCATAAAGCTTTCAGAAAAATACATGTAGACTTATTCCAACGAAATGTGCAATTTCAATTAGCGTTCCTGGCCATCTAATAGTGGCTCCTTTAAAACATTTCAAGACCACAAGAAAGCAAAGTTTTTCTTGGCAGAAAAAATAGCCCAATCTGTCTCACCAACAAAACGTATATCACCAAATACAATACTCTTCTCCAAAAACAACAGCGGGAGCCCAACTTTTACCGAAAGAGAAGAGAGCTTACCAGCAAGGAACAAGTCAGAACAACCATTGACAAGAATGGGGCGTTTTAGGTCTGTACTGTATAGAAATTTGGGGTTAACTTTGAAAAGGAGAAATTGGGAGAATGAGACATATGTTCATAATAAGTTAAATTGTAATAGGCGGCTCTGATAGGGCATGTTTAGGGGGCAGGATGCAGAACTAAAATGTGTTTATTATTTATTGGGGGAGAGCGGAGGAGACGGAAGAGTGGGCATTATTTAGAAATAACTGGAGGAGGATGGGTTCTTGGCTTTGTGCGTTCACTCTCTCCTTTCCTCTGCTGTCCCTTCTTCTCAAACATGAGAATTCTGCAGAGGTTCATATGTGGGTTTTGATGGGACCACAGCAGTAAAAGACACCAAAAGTCAATACTAGTATATCACAATTTCTTGTTATGTAGTTTAGTTGTGATTTACAATTTCAGGAACTTCAGTTTTTGCTCCATTATAGATGCTCCAGGAATACTTCAGTTCAGAGTGCAAGCTGATATAAAGGGGGTATTACGGAGCCCCACAGGATATTTTTTCTGCAATTATTATATGTACTAGATTATGAAATTAATCTCATGGAATGAGAAAGGTTTAAAGGAGTTGTCTCACTACATTGATTCATCTCACCTCAGTCCTGTTTTCTTGGTTTTACTTTGAATTCAGGGGCGTGTTTACTGGCTTCCACTAGGTCTAGGTCTGTAGCTATAGCAACCAGTGCTGACAGCCTATCATGAGACATTGAATAGGTCTGTAGCTATAGGGATATCTAGGAATAGGTCGGACACAGTTAAAAGACACATATTGCAAAGTGACTTTTTTTTGCAAGATCTTTAACATAAAAAGCAATCCTTGTAGTGAGACAACCCCTTTAAGGTCCCCAAATAAACGCATGAGAGTGTTAAAGGGATTGTCCGGGACTAACAAGAGCTCATTGCACATGACTGATGCACGTTCACTGTGCAGCTGGGATGAGCGGGCTGGTCACCGGGACGGAACGGGAGCGTGACGGAGGTGAGTATACTTCTATATTTGTAGTTCTTATCATACCCCAGCATGCCAACAAGCTTATGTAAGTCCTAGACAACCCCTTTAAGGGAATTTGGGTGTCTTAAAGCTGACTTTAGAGACACATTTAAATGAAACCAATTTCCATAGGATGCATAAGCTATGTGTGGGGGAAGTACAGTATGGGAGTCCCCAACATTTGACAAGAAGGCAGGAGTCCTAATATTGGTGAGAAGAGGCTTCCAATATAAACTAATTGCACAGGATAGGGATGACTGAGGATATACCTATCAAAGAGAATTGGTATCTGGCCAGCACTGAGGTTCTATGTGTCCATAATCTCACATCATCTTCAATTGCAACAGACCACCAAATGGGAAGAGGAGCCCAACTCTCCCCTCAGAACTCCAAAAATAAATCCAAAAAGTGGCGACAGCAAAGGTGTTCTTTTATTCAAAAGTGAATCCCAGTACACAGCAGCAAGGTTACGACTCAATGTTTGGAGTCTTTATCAAGCAAATCACTTTTTGGATTTATTTGAGTATGCACCTATATGACTGAGGCTCTGAAACAAACCTCCAACGCAGATGTCTACTCTGGGTCATAAATGTATGAATAAATTGTTAACAAGGTGTTACTATTTTTCTTGTCAATTTGGAATGTCCCTACAGACTCTGGTGCTGTTCGATCACTGCGGATAGTGTTGGACTGTGTATAAACACACCATATGGAGAAGAAGAACTGGAACCTTCTTAACCATACATTTTCAGGAGGTACATATGGATTGTTGAGGCAAAATGACAATGGTATAAGATATGAGGCACTTTATGAAACGCTTTCTTTATTTTTATACCAAATGAGTCCTTTAACACCTGTGTCCTCATATCTACAAAGTGGCATGATTACAAATTGGCCTTCACAACAGCTGTGAGAGTCTGTGGGTGGCATACAGCAGGTAGATCTTCACGATGCCAAGACCAACCTTCTTCATCCCTGAGATGATACATAAAGCCTCCACCAAAGGATTCTTTGACCATTGCACTATGAGAGCCCTGAGTGTTTGCATCTTGCCACTGCTGGCCTCCCTGGCCATGGGGCTTTGCCCCCAACCTGCTGAGCTTAAAGATGATGAAGGCAACAAGCTGTGTGCCCGTCTATATGCCGACAGCAGCCCATATTACGATGAGTGCTGTGCTGGAGACTACTTGGACGTGAAGCCAGGAGATGATATGCCATACATCCTACTGAAGTGGAACAACCGCATCTCTTCACTGGTGGTGGGCACCCGATGTGAACTCACCGTCTGGTCAAAGAAACCAAAAGATGGCGACACCAAGAAGTTTAGCAGTGGGGCTCAGCCACGACTGGCAGAGGTCAAGAGAGGGCTTTTTGGAGACTGGGATAACTCCATTTCTTCCTATTACTGCAAATGTAGCTAAGGTGGAGAAAGAGAAGATGGACTAACCTTGTGCTTTCAGAGATGGAATGACTGGAAGCCACATCAGCAAACCATCAACTTTGGGGGGGTCTGACTTTCTTCTCCTACTGCAAATAAAGCCTGTAAACCTGTATTGATCTGTTGTTCTTATTATAAAATTACAGGAAGGTGAGTGTGAAAGACGAGGCTGGTTCAGGTTCATGACAGCTTTAAATTGCTTTGACATATAAAGCCTCCTCTTAAATGGACATTGAACCTAAATTGTATTTATCTCCATTTGTTGTGTAGTTCAGTTCAACACATGGCTCACAATTTTATCTAGCTATAGAGATGTTAACCACAGGCTCTATGTATGGAAGAACATTAAAAGTCACATGAGGGACTCCTATTAGGGTTAGCAGTCCTTGAAAATAATACTTTGTCCTATAGAGCTGTCTCATTGTGTGAAAGGAACCTTTGCTGTGCTGAAATGAAGAGCCCACTTATAAGCCATTTATGACATATGCAGTAGTGTAACCTTAACCTCTGAGGCCCCAATGCAGACTTGTAACAGGCCACCCCCCTACTATGTGCCTTTCTAATACTGGTCTGTTCTTAAGTAGCAGGCAGGGCTGTGTTATCGATTGGGTACACTAGGCAGTTGCCCAAGGGACCCATGAGCATAAGGGCTCCGGGTGGTTGGAATATGTCCTGGCTTCCCAGGTTGACGGTGTTTAACTGCCCATCTCAGGATGTACAGATGGTTAAAAACAATGGAGGAGCAGGAAACTATCGACTCCCTGTCCTCTATCTATCTATCTATCTATCTATCTATCTATCTATCTATCTATCTATATTAAATTTTATATTATTACATCTATATAAACTCTAGTCACTCCATTGTTGTATTGGTGCCGCCCTGCTGGAGGAAGCTGGGCGTGATTGAGTGTGCTTGGCTGTGGTAAGAGGTGTGGTCTGGTGTGAGATGCTTGGCCTAGTATGATGTTATGTACTTGGGTAGGGTCCTCTGCACTTAAGGTAGCACTGGTCGCAGAGGGGCTTTTTGGCCTTTAAGCATAGGGGATTAGGCTGGACTGCTACCTCTGCACCTTATGTGCCATGAATGTCAGCAATGACAATTAAGGGGGAACTCCAGGTTGGAGCTGTTTGTAAGGAATCCTTGATATAATCTCAGAGATGGCTCAAAAATACCATTACTTTGTATTAAAGGGTATGTACAGTATACTTAAAATTATTTTATTGCTCCAATGTATCTACAATAAAAAAAAAAATCTTTGCAGATAATTAGAAATATATTACCATTTTGTGTACTCAGCTTTAATGCTGATCCATGTGTCTCCATGGTTACAGACTACTAACGAACCCTGTGCGTTCTGACCCTGCCATCCTACTCTCTTCATCTTTTTCCACCTCTTGATATAATCTACTAGCAAAAAAGAGAACAGTTCTAATAATGATCTAGTCGGAAAATGCATAAGTATTAACACCCTAATGTATTTACAGGAGTATCTGAAGAAGTGATGCCAGGATATGCCATGTGTGTATGGTTGTGGGGGTCCAACCTCCGGGGCCACAACCTAAAACAGTGTAAAGGGGCCCCAGCCGCCAGTTTCGGTGCACAGTGTGGATCCAGTTGGTGGCTAGGCTTGGTCTCAGCCATATGTCATCCCCTCTAACCATATAATCTAGCTCAGTGAGATTTTCTCCACGGTTCCTTACAGACAAGTAAATGAAGTAACTTTATTTTGTCGTTTATTGGGGGGAATTAGATGAGACGGATGGAAATTCATCAGCTGTTAATCGTGTTAGTGTTTCTTAGAACCATTGATTACAGCAGCACATCTAACACATCCAGTGCAGGAAGGGGAAAATCTGCAGAGCAGCAGGTGTCCTGCAAGGGGTGCGCTCCGCCATGTAATACCAGCTATTATCTGCTATGAAAGCTTGAGAAGCGAGATTATAGTATAAGATGTGACGGCGAGGTGTGCACTGACCTGAGCATGTGGGGGGTTCCTCTACAACCACTGCTACGCCGTTGTATGAGATTGCAAATAAAGACTCTGCCTTATTTTTTTCAGAAAGTGGATCACTTTCTTCCACTGTTTAAGCCCAGGTCTAACTGAATGCAATAAATGAGCTTGCAATACCAGAAACAACCTATGGAGAGGATGGCGCTGTGCTGGGGAAAAAAGCAGATTCTGTTTTCTACTTGTGTATCACCCCTTCAATGCTATAGAACTTTATATCAAGTATATTAGATAAACAGACAGAGAGACATACAGATAGTTATGATAGATAGATAGATAGATAGATAGATAGATATGGGATAGATAGATAGATAGATAGATATGGGATAGATAGATATAGGATAGATAGATAGATAGATAGATAGATAAATAGATAGATAGATATAGGATAGATAGAAGGAGATAGATAGATAGATAGATAGATAGATAGATATGGGATAGATAGATAGATAGATAGATAGATAACACATATATAATAGATATAAAAGATATATACTTTATTGAAAACCCATTAGTGCATAATAAAATATATTAAAAATGACAATGTGGAACTCCACAGAAAGCATGTTTACATAACTCACCACTCATAAATATCAAAAAATCCAATCATAGGAATTTTTTAGATTTCCTTTGAGATAGGTGTATTGTGATAGGATGTAGGATTTGTGTAGGATTCTCAGTATAATTTTGTATATAGTCCTATCATTTATATAGGTGTTTAATATATGATATACAGACAGATTATACATATTTAATAGACAGACAGACAGATAGACAGACAGACAGACAGGTAGATAGATATATAGATATTTGATAGATAGATAGATAGATAGATAGATAGATAGATAGATAGTTAGATAGATAGATAGATAGATAGATAGATAGATAGATAGATAGATAGATAGATAGATAGATAGATAGATATGAGATATAAAAATATATAGATAGATAGATAGATAGATAGATAGATAGATAGAATCATATCATCCACTGTAATAAAAAACAGACATGTGGTGGAGGAAATAAATTACGGTTTCTACACCCTAATCACATTAGGACACCTCCCTACATTCTAAATATAGAGCTTTATGAAAGAACAATCCATCAATGGAACCTGATGATTGGTTACAAGTCACAATTTTTTTCCACATCATGCAGTATAAAACAAAAAACTAAATGAAAGCAGAATAAAGGTGCCATATTTGTAATATACACAGAGGCCGGCCATCATTCATCACCGAGGGAGTTGGCGGCGAGCCCTCCACATGAATACACGGGACTCATAAACTATATGTCCAGTGTATTCTCTGATCACTCCTGATTTTGTGTGTGTGGGTGTGGTGTGGGTGCAGGATGTGCGGGTGCAGGATGTGCGGGTGCAGGCTGTTGTGGGGCCTAGTGGTGATATGCTGGGAGGTGTAGTGCAGTGGTGAGAAAGAAACCACAGACACAAGGGCTTGGGGTATTGTCAGGTTTCCTCACTAATTTCCAGGGTGGGCAGCTCACACTGACACATGGTACACACATCTGTTCATATATCAATCTGTGTATTCCAGGAAAATCTCATAATTGCCCCTGAGCAATTACCCTGCAGCTGTATACATGTATAGATATATCCCACCTGCTCTCTCTCTTTCTTTCTTTCTCTTCTCTCTCTTATTCAGGGCTCACATGGCATATTGCAGCACGCATGCTATTGAAATTACGCACTAGCAAGCACATCATTTCAACATGAAAATGCTGCACAATCGGCCGAAGCAGATAGCTGCCTCCTATAGTTTACTGCATTACGGCGCGCATACAGTGGTTAAAATAAGTATTTGATACACTGGCAATTTTGCAAGTTTTCCCACCTACAAAGAATGGAGAGATCTGTAACTTTGATCGTAGGTTCACTTCAACTGTGAGAGACAGAATCTAAAAAAATCCAGAAGATCACATTGTTTGATTCTTATATCACTAATTAGCATTTTATTGCATGAAATAAGTATTTGATACAATAGAAAAACAGAACTTAATATTTGGTACAGAAACCTTTGTTTGCAATTACAGAGGTCAGACGATTCCTGTAGTTCTTGACCCAGTTTGCACACACAGCACCAGAGATTTTGGACCACTTCTTCATATACTGTAGATCTCCTCCAGATCTTTCAAGTTTCGGGGCTGTCACTGGACTACATTAAGTTTCAATTGGGTTCAAGTCTGGAGACTGGTTAAGCCACTCCAGGACCTTGAAATGCTTCTTACAGAGCCACTCCTTAGTTGCTCTGGTTGTGTGTTTCGGGTCATTGTCCTGCTGGAAAACCCAGCCATGACCCATCTTCAATTCTGTTACTGAGCGAAGGAGGTTGTTGGGCAAAATCTCGCAATACATGGCCCCATCCATCCTCAAAATGGTGCAGTCGTCCTGTTCACTTTTCAGAAAGCAGCCCCAAAGTATGATGTTTCCACCCCCATGCCTCATGGTTGGGATGGTGTTCTTGGGGTTGAACTCATCCTTCTTCCTCCAAACACAGCGAGTGGAGTTGATACCAGAAAGTTCTGTTTTGGTTGCATTTGACCACATGACCTTCTCCTGCATCCTCTGAATCATCCAGATGGTTATTGGCAAACTTCAAACAGTCCTGGACATGTGCTGGGGGAGCAGGGGGACCTTGCTAGCCCTGCAGGATTTTAATCCATGACGGTGTAGTGTGTTACTAATGGTAATCTTTGAGACTGTGGTCCCAGCTCTATTCAGGTCATTGACCAGGTCCTCCCATGTAGTTCTGGGCTGATTCCTGACCTTTCTCAGAATCATCCTTACCCCATGAGGCGAGATCTTGCATGGAGCCCCAGACCGAGGAAGATTGACAGTCATCTTGTGTTTCTTCCATTCTCTAATAATTGCACCAACGATTGTTGCCTTCTCACCAAGCTGCTGCCTATTGTCCTGTAGCCCATCCCATCCTTGTACAGATCTACAATTTTGTCCCTGGTGTCCCTAGACAGCTCTTTGGTCTTGGCCATGGTGGAGAGGTTGGAGTGTGATTGAGTGTAAGGACAGGTGTCTTATTTACAGGTAAGAAGTTCAAACAGGTGCAGTTCATACAGGTAATGAGTGCAGAGTAGGAGGGCTTCTTAAAGAAAACAGGTCTGTGAGAGCCAGAATTCTTGCTGGTTGGTCGGTGATCAAATACTTATTTCATGCAATAAAATTCATATTAATTATTTAAAAATCATACAATGTGATTTTCTGGATTTTTTTTTTAGATTCTGTCTCTCACAGTTGAAGTGCACCGACGATAAAAATTACAAACCTCACCATTCCTTGTAGGCGGCAAAACTTGCAAAATCGCCAGTGAATCAAATATTTATTTTCCCCACTATACTTCTGAAATAATTGACACGTCAATTCTTTTTAGACATGCGCTAAATTACAAGGCGTAAAATATGAGGCGTGTGCTTTTACATTAAAGCCTATGACAGGTGTATTAAATATCGTTTGGGGTGTATTTCGGCAAAATTACGGCCAAAATACATGCAAAAAAACTTCCAAAGGATGCGGTGTGAACTCCATTACTCGTATCCCCTCCCAGTCCAGCAGTGCAGGGAGCTGGCATCTGACGACCAATTCTGCAGGTTCAATCTCTCTCCATCGTCTCTTTTTCCACTTGTTCTCACTATATGTCCTAGACCTCCTCTCCAGTGATATTGATCAGGCTGGGGCTATGGCCTTTCCTGCTACTGCTTCACTGCCGGAACATGTGAAAGTGACTCACGACAATTATTAGGTACATCCTGAATGCTACAACCATAAAACAGAACTGAGCCTAAGATCGCAGGCTCCCCCTATATCCCTGGGTTTCTCTCTCCTCTTATCGACTGCAGCCCCCACATGATGCTGAGTGCTTGAAGGGGTTTTCTCATTATAATGATTAGCTTTTAAAGCGTAGGGAAATGTAAGTAAAGACTATTACCAACTACATTGCTGTTTTGATTTTGCTTTGCTCAGGAGATTAAGGAGATTTTATCTACTGCCAGTGTACACAAGTTCACTGATCACCTCTCCCCGCTCTTCCTCTTAACTGATTGCTCCAGCTGCCCTTTATTAACACAGTAAGTCACTCCCTGCTGATACTTATCTCTAGCACAAGAGTTTGTTTACCTAATTTACTGACACCGTTTAACCCTTAGAGCCAGTAGTTTTGTGCGCTACAGATTATAAACCTCCTGCACTCTTCTTACTGTAATGGGAACAACTAGGAATATGCCAGTCACTGCTACAGAACCACCCACAGCCTGACCAGGAAGTGGTTGCCTGAAGCTGGTTGTGGCTCTGTTAAACAGCATGGTGAGAACACCCCTTTAAAGCACCAGCACCCTATTTAAGCTGCTTATTTATCATTATTATTATTATTTACACCAGTCCCATGAACACCTGTACAACACACACATATATATAACCCACACTATGCTACCCTTATATAACTAATCCACTTTAACACTGCGGGAAAGGAGACAAACTGCACAGAACATGTTCAGATTTTATTTTTATTCTCAATATTAACAAATCTTCATTTATTACACAAGATGCAATAGAGCTTTATTTTTTGGTTTAGTTTTTTTGTTTATCCACATCTTACCTACAGATCTGAGTCATGTTCTGGACCTGATTTAGAGGGGTAAATAAGGAGCCTTGTATGACCACTAATAAGACTGTTATTCTCCATTTCCTGCTATTTCATGGCAAGCTGATCGGTTGCTAGGAAGCTGCCATAGAATTTTTATATTTTACTATCTCTGAAGGAAACTTATTCATTTATTGGGGGTATTTAGTAGCAGTTTTGCATCAGTTTGTGAAGTAAAAAAGTGACGAGTTTTGGTACTTTTAAGAAGTGTCAAAAAAGTGGGTGGTAATAACTGGGAGGAACGGAGCCACCATTGGTCTGACAGATTTATTTTTTAATTACAATAGAATTAATTACAAATTTGACACTTCATACATTTGGCATGCATATAAAATACCAGCCTTAAAGGGGTTGTCACGAGAAATTTTTTTATTTATTTATAAGAGGGCAATGTGATTAAACAAATAAAATATTCATTTTCCGGGTCCGTGCCACCTCTGTGCCAGCGGTCACCAGGTCCCAGCTGCTCATGATTTCCAGGTCCCTTCTCACCACACAGGAAATGCAACTGAACCTGCCTCAGTCATTGATTGGCTGAGTAACAATTCCTGTGTTTGAGATGGCACCATGAAGGGGTGAACCAATGGGAGCTGGTGGATCAGCAAGTGGAGTAATACTTTTTTTTTTTTCCTACACTGACCGCCTATTGATTAAAAAAGATTTCCCTGGACATCCCCTTTAATTACTCTCTCCCATAGTGTGTTTTGTATCTGTCAGAAGACCTGAAAGGAAAGGTGTTGCCCATCATAGTTACTGATGTTATGTCTATAAGTGGAATTTTTTGTTTTTTTATTTTATTTTTTATATTATAAACAGGTATTGCCATCAACTATACCTGTTAAAGGGGTTGTCTCGTTACAAGGATTGCTGCTTTTTATGTTAAAGATCTTGCAAAAACAAGTCACTTTGCAATGTGTCCATTAATAGAATAACACTATTTCTAGATATCCCCTCTTGTATGGGCTGCATCAGCTCCTCAGGTTGCTATAGCTACAGACCTGTTTGATCTCTCCTGATAGGCTGCCAGTACTGGTTGCTATAGCTACAGACCTGTTCAATCTCTGATAGCTGCCACATGTTCTATAGGCAAACATGGCTTACTGCAGCTTAGTAGAAGGCAGTAAACACGCCCCAGAATTCAAAATGAAACTGAGAAAACAGGACTGAGATAAGATGAATGAATGTAGTGAGACAACCCCTTTAAGACCTTAATGCCCAGCACCTGATAGCGAAAGGAGTTGTTTATGGCAAAAACTGTTTTGCCCCAAGCACAAGCAGATCACAGGATGATGTTCCATTGATTGAACCACAATGATCAGCCCTGATCTGCAGATCGGGAAACGAGCCGAAAGCGTTTGATTACCCTGCAGTGCCTCTACAGGAGACATTAGGAATTGCATGGTCCCTTATTCAAGTTAATGGGCTGTTCAGGTAATGTACAGAGGAGCTTGGCCCTCCAAAGAGAAAAACTATCTTAGTACCATCTGTCCACATTGGTTAATTGATAGAGGTCTTGAATGAGGGATCCCCTCTATTAATTCAGGACGCCCAGTTTAATGGATCTTCTGACCTTTAAACAGTGATACCAGAAGACAACATAAATTTGCTTTGAGAATCTACATGGCTGCCAGAACAGCAACACTGCACCAATGTGATCTTCTGACAGGTCCCCATCATGGAGTGGTGAAGTAAGATTGACAGCAATGGACAACACCCCTGCTTTCCATTGTACTCATGTATTATAAGTAATCTTGTATATACTATAGGTGTGATCAGTCAAATGATGGGTACAGTGTTCAATATCTGCTGAATACAAAACAGCTGGATCAATGAAGAGAATCTGAAATTACTGAAGAAGAGAGTTACTGAGAAAGGGTCAAAGGCTTCTCAAGAGGTGTCATACTGTTCTCATCAATATCTGGCTTCACCCTCGAAGCTGAGCAAATAAAGTGCTGTCTGCCACCCGTGTCCGGTGGAATCCCAGGACTGATAGGTCTTTACTCTTGTGTAAAAAGTGAACGTACCGAAGACCTGGTCCATAAGACTTGAATATGTGAGAAACCTGGAACAGAAAATGGTCATTAAATGAATGAGAGAGACTGGAAAAGTAGTAGTAGTAGTAGTCCTTTTAAAGAGTAGTTGTTTCATGGCACTCTTTATAGAACTGCGCCCCAAGACTCTAGGACCAGTGTCAAACTCAAGGTGCACAGGTCAAATTCGGACCACTATGTCATATTGTTTGACCCCTGAGAGCTTAATAACAGTGAGCAGGAATGGACAAAGTCCAGATGCAGGAGGGTCAGCTTTCCACTGTCTTTGGAGAATTGAGCTGGTGCTTAGTGGAGGCATTGGCTTCAGCATGGGAAGCAGGTGCCATCTTGGATACAGAGCTCTGACACGAACCTCAACACAGCTCTGTTCATAAACTCACATGTGATGACAAAACTGTGACAGCCCAACTTAGACATACTAGCCATCCTCCAAGGCCTGCCAACAACCCAATGAGAGCAACTATAATGCTGATGTGGCCCTCAATGGAAATGAGTTTGACACCCCTGCTCTAGGACCTCTACAAGCTCTTGGCAGGAAGTGTTGCCTAGTGTTGACTATTCAGTTCATCCAAGACAAGATCCAGTCTGTCTGGTCAGACAGCAAATGCTATAAATTGTATATGTCTAATACATGAGGGTCTCATGCTTAAGATAACAACTGGTGTCCTGACCAAAACTTCTATAAGATATTTTCCACCTATCCTGTTTAAGATGGAACACCTCATTCAAGGGTTATCCAATTCTACAGATAGGCTTATCCGATTTCTACAGTTCCTTTTTATATCCATGATACGCACCATGTTCCATCCTTTTGGTTCCCCACTCATGTCATTTTCTGGGGTCAGGTCCAATTCAGCTAAAATGGTTTTCTTGTCCTCTGCCAACAACTTCACGTGAAGTTCATAGACAAACTTGTGGAGTTTGCTGTCTTCATACCTGTAGAACATAAATTTGACATGAGATAATGAAGTCATTGAGAGATCTTTCATCACTGTAGGTTCCCAGAAACTTACCAGTCCAGAACATAGATATCCGGCTGATAGGAATCCAGCAACTCGGGCCAAAGACCTTCAGAGATTAAATCCAACAGCTGCTCCTTCACACACCAACTGCAAATACCAAGCACACGTTACCCCTATGCGTGTAATTCTGGATACTGCCATGAGATTCTATCCCTGCTGTACTCTACAAGGATCAGAACCTTTTATCTATACGTCTGTGTAGGTAAAAGACCTTTGGCTGATATCCTACATGTGACATAGGATCCCTAGAATGTGCCAGTCTGATAATGTTCTTAGGCTCGATTCACCTCTGCTAGAAGCCTTCATTGTAAATTCCAGAAAAAATTCTGGAAAAAGTAGCGTATTCTTTCCATTATAGTAATTAACGCCATGACAGAAACACAGTGTATCCTATTATAGTCAATGGGGTGCGTTGGGCACTGTTGATGTCCTTCATGAAACGGATCCGTCAATGCCGTTACTTTTGTTTTTCTGTTCCTATGATGGAGCAGAAAAATGGAAATGGAGATAACAATACAGATGAGAACTGAGCCTAAGGGTATGTTCACACGGCTTATTTGTGCGCGGCGAAATGCGCGCCGCAATTACTGTAATCCATAGCTCTCATAGAGAGGTATAGATTACGCCTCGTCCCCCCGCGTACAATATGATCGTATTGTACGTGCGGGGGGGGAATTGACATGTTAATTGTTAGCGGCGAATACGCGCCGCTGACAATGCATGTCTATGGGGCTGGCTGCAACCCCTCCTCCCCCCGTGCTTTGGAATTACGCACTGATCTGCGCGTGGTTCGAAAACACCCGGCGTATTGCGGCGCGTACTATACGCACCGCAATGAGCCGTGTGAACATCACCTTAGTCATAGATGAACGTGTGGAGTTGGTCAATCTAGGCAAAAGTGATACACTGTGTTTTGCTTACTGCAGGGCCTGAGGCGCAGTCAATGACACAGGAATACTCGCCTAGAGGTTTGTTTTAATCCCTGTGTGATCTCCGCACCCTCACTCCTGCATAACCCAGTATAGCAATTTCTCCTGGAGAGTTTCATTCACAGGAATATATTATTATAGACTGGTCCATCGCTTAAAGTGAAAATGTCATCAGAAAATCACCTATTGTTTAACTCATTTTTATTGAGGGTTTTTTTTAGATTCTTTGGTTATTCTCTTTTTTTTGTTTTCTATATCACTATCGATATTGTCTTTAAAAAATCTTGAAATCCTGCAGTTTTCACATTGATCACGAGGCCTAATAATAGTCTGACACTTCCTGTTCTGTAGAGAAAACTTTTCAGCAGTCTCCACTTTACCAGCGCAGACAGGATTACACTGAAAGGTGACACCAATGTGTATAGGTAACACAGGATCAACCATTCACAATAGGAGATGTCTCAGCTCCCCTCTCCCCTCCCTGCACACTGACTTCTTCCCAGGTCACAGAGCCTAGAAAACTCTCTTATAGAAGTCAATGGGTCTGCTCCTGTTCACAGGCTCCTATGTGCATGTTGCTGCTGTAAAGTGTCTCTTTAAATGGTATTAACAGCAGCTCATGCAACATGGCCGCCCCATAGTCATATACAGAAACAGAATTTTAAAAAATCAGACAGAAAAAAACTAGTTAAAAACAGAAGAAAGAAACATGTATCAGGTTTTAATTAGTAACAAAAAAATTGGTGATAGATTTCCTTTAAAGGGTTGTTTCCAGCTTATTACACTGTAGGGCTTATTCCACACAGCATATGTCAAAATGCGGCCAAAATCTGACGGTTTTTGGATTTGCGGTCGACCCCGTTTATTCAATGGTGCATATGTGCATATTCCGTCGGATTTTAAACCCGATGGTAAAAAATCTGTGTTGTGTAGACTCCAGCACGGATTTTTCATTGTCGTCTATGCAGCACAGGAGACATTCGGATTTTTGCCAGATTCAAAATACTGAACCCGCCTAAAATCCAACGTTATTCCTGTGCTGTGTAATCATAGCCTAATGGCGGACAGGCCCCTGAAAGTCTCCGCTTCACAATTGGATAGTCGGTTTATTTTAAGTTTAACATATTTTTCCTAATTTCATTTCTTATTCATTAAGAAAGAATCCTGAAATCCTGTACATTTTACCCGTTCACACTGGCTTATTCTGCACACGTATTGGCGCCGTCTGCGCGTCGGATTTGCGCTTCAGTACTGCGCCAATCCGCGGCAGCAATTTACGGATAATCACACCCCTATAGAGAACAGTGGAATCCGTCGCTCCTCCCCGTTCGGCGTATCGCCGCGGGGGAGAAAGGGGCATGCACATTATATAGGCGGGACGCGCCGTAAACAATGCCAATTGTCTATGGGGTCGGGAGTGGGCCCCGCGCGCTCGGCCCCGCCACGCCCGCCCCTTATTCAAGCGGATTTTGTGCGCTCAATATTTGCTTCACAAACCGTCGGAATAAGCCGTGTGAACACGGCCTTACAGTTTCCGATACTCCCTGTTCTGCAGAGCTCACTTCTCTGCAATCTCCTCATTATTACCCCAGACAGGATTACAATAAATAGTAAAGCTGTCCATAGAAAGATAGCAGCTATTCCTGCCTCTCTCCTACATATGGAAAAAAGCCACCCAACCCTTCTTCCTGCTGATATCTGCCATCAGGAGAGAGTTGGTATGTTCCTGTACACATTACATTCTCAGCCGATCCTGATTACTATTATCTCATGTGCCTTAACATCCCTATTATAAATCTAGAGACAAACACTATAAGATCCATCACTAACAATAGGCAGTTGTCACAGCTCCTGTCTTCCTCCCTGCACTGGTCACAGAGCATGCCCACAACACTCTCCTATAGAAGTCAATGAGACACCTCCCGACTGAAGGTTTTTATGGTCCATGTGGCAGCTGTAAAGAATTCCTCTGTGTTCCAGAACAGGCAACATGGCTGCCCCCATAACCATGGACAGAAATTAGTTTAAAAAAAAAAATCTGCAATCAGAAAACCATACTTACCAACTCTCCCTGGTCATCAAGGAGACTCCCTGAAAAGGGGGAGTCCTCCCGGTCTCCCTGAAGAGTTGGTAAATCTCCTGCATTGGTAGGTTTGCCATCAATCTGGTAAATCACTGGCAGGGACGGTTTTACTGCCAGGGGGCCAGTGCTGGTATTGTATTTGTACCGGCCATATAAGTACTGCTAACTTTTAGAATATACTCTTGGCCATGTCCATTAGGGGATATTCACACGGCTTATTTGGATCCTGTTTGGACGCGACTTTTCAGCGCCCAAAACAGCATCAAAACCTCGCCTGAAACACGCCTCTTCAGAAGAGGATTTTGATGAGGTTTTGGACGAGGTTTCCACCCATACAAATTAATAGCCAGGGAAAAAACTGTGCTGAAAAATGCTCCAAAAACGCGCTGTGCACTATATACACTAGTGCAGCATATGTGGCTGAAAAAGGGTTAAACATAGTCACAAGTTGACAATGTTTTGGTTTTAGCAGCTATTCCTTACTTTTGACATGTGGGTTTTTGCTTCTGTTATATAGTGGTGGTGCCAGGGTAAAGCATCATGAGATGCTGCCCTGATATCACCTGGTGCAGACGGTCCACATTGTAGCTCGGCTCTGAAGGAAAGCTGATTGATGTGCTGTCACCCAGCCTGGATGCTGGTGAGGAGATCCAACGTCCAGTAAAGCTAAAGGATACCACATCTCTTTCCTCCAAAGCTGATACACAGATGTGACAAGGGGGTGTGTGGCTTTGTGCAATAGAGGGCGTGTCATGTAAAACAGTCGGTGTGGCCCAGTCAAACCATCAAGGCGTCAAGCTGCAATTCAAATCTCCCTGAAGGCCACTTCCAAAAGTTGGCAAGTATGCAGAAAACTGATGTGAAAAAAATCTAGATGATACAATCCCTTTAGGGCATGTGCCAACAAATTGACCACACAGAGCCTAGCTATTGTCATAGCAGCCATAGCGACTGCTTTAGGGCCCAGAGGTTGAGAGGGACACTCCGGTGCAAGAACATTGTACCTTTTTGTAGGGAACAAGTAGTTGGTGACTTTCTGCTCTCTAGCTCTACTATGCGGCCTCCCTGATATATGGCGGTATTATTTATACCTTGAATTATTGCTACTTATGCCACCGTCTCACTTTCCTGTCTTCACATGGTGGAGCCCATCTTATTTTGCTGTGAGTTCTAGCTTCACCCATGACCACACCAATGTAGTTAAACAATGCAGTCCCACTCACAACCCCTTGGTGGTGATGTATAACCCTGGAATTTATTCTTACACTTGGTGGCTCTTTCCTATTTTTATAAGACAATAGCTGACTACATGGTGCAATGGGGACAATTATATCGTCTTAGTCAGTATCCTTCATAGTCTGTACGTGCATTGCACTATCATATTACTCCAGTGTACAAGGACCTTATTTACTATTGCCTTACATAGCCAATATGTGGAAGCAGTGATAGGATCAGGGAAGGGCTACACGTATCAGCCTTAATTTCCTATTATTCAAAACAAGCAGAGCAATTGTTTTAATATCATGCTGTACCTGACACCCTAGCTGTGCATTCAAAAGCGTTTCCTAGGGCTCCTTCCCTAGCAACAACCACAGCAGCACGTAGCAGCAAAACCTCATCAAAACTGCATGACTTGGGAGTTTCAGTTTCATCTACAGTGGTGCTTGAAATGTTGTGAACCTGACAGAATTTGCTATATTTCTGAATAAATTTGAACTAAATTTATATAAGATTTTCACACTAGTTCTAAAAGTAGATAATAAAACCAAATCAAAGAAATGAGTCAAAACAGGCTCATACTGGCCCACAGGGGAGTAGGGGAAACCCACGGAGGGCCCCTAGGCTTGGTAGGTCCCCTTCAGGGATAAAGGCAGAGAAAAGTGGTGGAAAGCATGAGGCAAAGTGCAAGAGTCAAGCGCAGAATATGCAGTCTGGTACAGTAGCCATAGGATGGGCCCCAAGAATCAGCTCCACTGATGGGCTCCAGGAATCATCTCCACTGATGGGCTCCAGGAATCATCTCCACTGGTGGGCTCCAAGAATCACCTCCACTAGTGGGCTCCAAGAATCACCTCCACTGGTGGGCTCCAAGAATCATCTCCACTGGTGGGCCCTAAGAATCAGCTCCACTGGTGGGCCGAAAGAATCATCTCCACTGGTGGGCCGAAAGAATCATCTCCACTGGTGGGCCCTAAGAATCAACTCCACTGGTTGGCACTAAGAATCAACTCCACTGGTGGGAACTAAGAATCAACTCCACTGGGGGGACCTAAGACTGAACTCCACTGGTGGGAACTAAGAATCAACTCCACTGGTGGAGCCCCAGAAACAGCTCCACTGGTGGGCCCCTAAGAATCAGCTCCACTGGTGGGCACCAAGAATCAACTCCACTGGTGGGCCGAAAGAATCATCTTCACTGGTGAGCCCCAAGAATCAGCTCCACTGGTGGGCCCCAAGAATCTTCACTGGTGGGCCCCAAGAATCAACTCCCCTTGTGGCACCAAGAATCAACTCCACTGGTGGGAACTAAGAATTGACTCCACTGGTAGTGCCCAAGAATGAACTCCACTAGTGGATCCCAATAAACAACACCAGATGTTGGCCCCAGTGGTGGACTCCAACTATCAACTCCACTGGTGGCTCCAGGAATCAATTCCACTAGTGGGCCCCAAGAATCAGATTTAATGGTAGACCCCAGTCCTACACTGGTCAAAAATATCAGACTTGGTCATTTATCTATTGAGTTGAATGATCACATACTGTGAGTAACAAAAGTATGTGATCCTTTAGGTTTGGTTCTCATGTCGCATCTTCGAATTTAGGTGGTTTTGAAACTAAGTCAGTTACTTCTGTGTAAAGTAACTGAGATTAATTACAAAACCACCTGCATTCAGAAAAAACTCTTGCAGTGACGAGACGTGAGGGTTAGCAGATACACTGAAAATTTGCTGGGGACCTCAGAAAAAGAGTGCTCATCAGGCTGGAATAGGTTGCAGGACCATCTTTTAAGAGTTTTAACTGCACCAATCCACAGTCGGACAGATTGTGTACAAATAGAGGAAATTGAAGACCACTATTACAGCACCCAGAAATGGTCGACCAACAAAGATCATACCAAGAGCAAGGCCCTTAATAGTCTACAAGTTCACAAAGGAAGCCAATATAACCTGTAAGCTACTGAAGGCCTGTCTAAGATTAGCTGATGTTAATGTTCATCAGGAGGACAATGAACAACATTGATGTGCCTGGAAGGATTGCAAGGGGAAAGATGCCGCTGCCCTCCAAAAACAAGATTGCTGCCCATCTCTGGTTTGCTAAAGATCACTTGGACAAAGCAGAAGGCTATTGGAACAATGTTTTGTGGATGGATAAGACCAAATAGAGCTTTTTGGTTTAAATGAGAATGGGAAACACTGCTTTCCAGTATAGGACCTAGTGAAGCATGGCGATAGTGGTAATGTGATGTGAGCCTGTTTTGGTAAATATTGGCCAGGACAGCTTGTCATACTTGATGAAGCAATGAATGTGGGACATGAATCAAGACAATAGCACAGTGGCACCACCATAACTCCTAGGCAGCAGGCCCGCTGTCTTGGGGTTATACTAGATTCCGATCTGTCTTTCACCCCCTATATCAAATCCCTCGCCCGCTCCTGTTACCTGCACCTCAAGAACATCTCCAGAATCCGTCCTTTTCTCACTGTGGAAACAACTCAAACTCTCATTACTGCTCTTATTCATTCTCGTCTCGACTACTGTAACTCCTTGCTTATTGGTCTCCCTCTGTGCAAACTCTCCCCTCTCCAATCTGTCCTGAATGCAGCAGCCAGGCTTGTCTTTCTTTCCAGCCACTATACTGATGCCTCTACCCTGTGTCAGTCACTGCACTGGTTGCCTATCCAGTACAGGATACAACATAAACTCATCACTCTCACTCATAAAGCTCTCCACAGTGGTGCACCCCCTTACATCTCCTCCCTCATCTCTGTCTACCACCCTACCCGCTCTCTCCGCTCTGCTGATGATATCAGGTTACACTCATCAATCATCCGAACCTCCCATGCCCGCCTACAAGATTTCACACGTGCGGCACCAGTTCTCTGGAACATGCTACCGCGGGCGGTCAGGCACACTCAGAACTCTCATAGCTTTAAAAGGGCCCTGAGAATACATCTTCTCACTCTGGCCTACCAGAATCCCTAATGCTAACACCCCCCCTCCACACACACTCCCTAGCGCACTCATCTCATTTTCGCCACTTAACTGTATATAGATGTATATAGAGGGTGGCAGGTTCATCCGAATTCTACATAAAACAACCCCATATTTATGTCACATGGCTGGACCATTGTAAATCTAGCACTTCTTGCCCTTCGTCTCTCCCGTACACCCTAATAGATTGTAAGCTCTTGCGAGCAGGGCCCTCTCACCTTGTGTCTCATCTGTAAGTAGCTTTTCATTGTGCAATGTATTTCTTTTGTCTGTACCTACACCCTCCAAATTGTAAAGTGCTGCGGAATATGTTGGCGCTATATAAATAAAGATTATTATTATTATTCTACCAATAAATGGTTAAAGAAAAATAAAGTTTTCTCACAGGCAGCTTCGGTCTCACACTTTCTAGTCAGGCAGTGGGTGGTTCTATAGCAGTGATTAGCATATCAGCTCTACTATTCCTAGCTGAGCATTACAGAATCAAAAGTGCAGTAGATTTAATCAGTAAGTAAACAACTCTACTAACTTCCAAGGAGTGAAAACAAGTGCTCTGCTCCTCCGACCATGGCGACTTCACTCCCTGCTCTCTATTTAATCAGGCAGGGAAATATGGACAGTAACCTAGAGACACTTGTGTGCACTCAGAGCAGATAAAATCTCTCTTATCTCCTGACCTGGGCAATATGAAAAAAACAATATATTTAGAAAAAGTCTTCAAATACCATTCCCTACAAGTTGAAAACTAATCACTTTAGTGAGAAAACCCCTTTAAAGTTTTGTAACAAGTCAACATCCTGAACTTAAAGGGGTTGTCTCACTACATTGATTCATCTTTCCTAAGTCATGTTCTCTTGGTATCATTTTGAATTCAGGGGTGTGTTTACTGTCTTCTAATAGACTGCAGCAGAAATCAGGTCTGTAGCTAAAGCAACCAGTGCTGGCAGCCTATCAGGATAGATCAAACAGGTCTGTAGCTATAGCGACCTGAGGAGCTGATACAGCCCATACAAGAGGGCATATCTAGGAAAAGGTAGGACACTGTTAATAGACATATATTACAAAGTGACTTGTTTTTGAAAGATCTTTTACATCAAAATCAATCCTTATAGTGAGGCAAACCCTTTAATCCAATAGAAATGCTGTGAAAAGGACCTGAAGCGAGCAGTTCATGGGAGTAAACCATGTTTGGTGGAATGGGCTACAATTCCTGCAAGCTGATGTGCAGGACTAGTCAATTTTTACCCGAAATGTTTAAATTCAGTTATTGATTGAAGCCCAGACCTCTAAGGCAATAATATCACTGAGCCAACAATGGTTATGGCTAACCACCACCCAAGTGCATGATGGTGGGCACAATTCTTTCTGTTGGATTCATTAAAAAAAAATCCAGCAGGAAATCTTTTAAATGCTTCTGTATGAGCTGAGACAAAGATTTTAGACTTGTGAGGTCCTGGATAAGAGAAGAGCAGTATTATGGTGCTGAGTCCTTATGGATAAGTATGAGAGGACACCCACCTGTACTCAGGGAGATAACAGACCACCACGCCTGGAGGAACGTTACTTCTGTCCACAGGAATTTCTTCAGTACTTATTTGCCACCCACTAAAATCACCTGAGAAGACAATATATGCAGTGAGCATCCGGGTATACATACAACACTATACATGCCTCTTTATGGGATAAAAGTACAAAAATAACCAACCAGTACCCTGCTCTGTACTAATGAGGGACAAGAACCCCAAGACAGCCGTCTATAGATGGGCGACTCTTCCTTTTTGAGGAGATTCTGTTTGACTTGACTAACATGAGTTTCTTCATTCTAGATGAGAGCTAATTTGCATCATTTTTCCCCATGGACCATTGCCCAATAATAACTCTCCATGCCATGAGAATCAGTACCTCCCGTGAACATGCCTATTCTTGAAATTTCTGATTATAGAAGCATCGAGGCCACATAAGACAGCTGAGAGTGGAGAAATTAACTTAGGAGGCGTCGCTTATCTCCCAGATATTAGGACAAGATAAAATCCCAACAGTTTCCACTGACAGGAGATATGGCAGAAAGAGATTTGTAAGAGATTGTTAATAGATGCAAGTAAAATTGGTGGACTTTAATGTCTATGGCCTCCCACATCTATGGGAGAAAGAAATTAACGAATCTGCAAAACTGTTTGGCAGTATGTATCATCTCTCATGACTGAAGGAGACAACAACAGCCCTGATGACTTAGCCTCCTGAGAGGGTGCAACTTGAATCTCACACTTGCAGCTCAATTGAATGGGCTATATGGGCACTATACGATATACTAAAAGGGGGGTATCAATAGAAGGTACCAACCAACACAAGTCCAACTCTTGATATATCCAGCCCACCACATCATTTTATTTGACCTGCAAGAGCTTAGACACAGCGACTAAGAATGGACAAGGCAAGGATGCAGAAGGCTGTCCACTATCCCCTGAGGACACAACCAGTGCCTGGAAGAGGCAGTGGTGCCAGCAAAGGGAGCAGGCACCATCTTGGATTTGGAGCTCAAGCGCACATCTTCACATCTCCACACTGCTCTGCTCACAGGTGGTGGCACAGCTCTGACAGCCCTACCTAGGCCCTACCCTAACCACCCTCCAAGGTAGAAAGCTTGGCGCTTAAGAGGTGGAAGGGGCCAGTTTCTATACAACCTTTAAGGACGTTTTGGCCTCTTACTAACCATGTGGCGCACCATGGCTTTTTGAGGACAACTATAATGCTGATATGGCACTCGGTAAAAATGAGTTTGACACCCCTGCGAAAGGAAGTGCAGAGGTAGAAGTCACAACTAGGCCATATTCTTGCATATATTTGGGCAGTGCAGGGAAAATGTTGGTGATTTTGTGGTTGGTCAGGGGGTAACAGGTGCAGAACAGAAAGCAAAAACACCAATATGTGGTAAGATCCAGGAAATTCTGTTTCCAAAAAGACTATTGAGGTTATTTCATGAAGACAAATACCCCAGAGTAATTAGGACTCTACTGGTGACAAATAAACATGTGAGGGTCACCACGGACAAAGAGGTGTATGCACATACAGAGAGATTGTGAATAGGTTTATTGGCCAAATTATCATTCCCTCAATGGGAAAATGAGACACTATGGAGGATTTTGAAGATCATGGGATGTAAAGTATAGTATAAATATATGCCACAGGTGGCTGGAGAGC
The DNA here is from genome assembly GCA_025379985.1 of Phyllomedusa bahiana. NCBI lineage: Eukaryota > Metazoa > Chordata > Amphibia > Anura > Hylidae > Phyllomedusa > Phyllomedusa bahiana. Next base: position 99,255 of record JAODAL010000915.1, read on the forward strand.
AAAGAAGACCACAAGTCTGCTCTGGAGGAAGAGTTTGAAAAGGGAAAACCCCACATGGAAACATGAGCAGTGTTGAAGTCAAACCCAACATGACCACCAAGCTCTCTGTATTTACCAACATGTTAACCATAAAGGATCCAATAAATATGTTCCTCTCACACTAAACCTTTTCTTCCACCCTCAAGCTGAAAGAACCTCGGTGTAGGACCATGCTATATATTCCATAATTCCAACCAAGCACTCTGTTAAGGTTGAGATCTGTTGTCTCCCCTATGGCAAGCAATTTTAACAAATCAATTTACGGTCCCTTTGGTTAAACCAAGACCAGGTGCCAAGGACCATTGGGGATGTGAACCCTGCTGGGATATCAACCAAGATAACCCGAGACCCTCTGGAAAGAAGTATGGTGGTTATTTAGTAACAACAAAAAGAGGTCTATTTTCATTACATTCACTTTAAATGTACAAGAACAAGAGGAAAAGACTCTGGAAACTCAATAATTTATAGTGGATGGTACAATAAGATGTAGACAGATCCAAGGTGCCAGGGAATGACCTCTAAAATACAATGATCATGAGCAAGAATACTGCGTCAGCATGACCAACCAGGACTAGTATCATACAATACAACAAGTATTAAAGGGAACCTGTCACATAGGTTGTTCCCTCCTTGCTGAGGACAGCACAAGCTAGTGTCAGACATGCTGTTTCCAGCATTGTGGCCCTTATTCTGTAAGATGCTGGAGTTTTAGAGCATTTACCCCTCAAATCTTATTAATGAGTAGGTGTTAGCCCCACCCATCAAAGGCTAGCCCCGTCCACTGACAGTTATTCACATGTTTCTACCTATTCAAATTAATAGGTTTATCAGTTGAGGTGGGCGGGGCTAGCCTCAGGTGGGCGAGGTTTGAAAAAAAACGACTCTTTGAATGACACTTCGAATGACTTTTCTGGCTGAAAACTGCAGATTTGAGCATTAAATACACGAAAACTACAGCATCTTACAGAATAAGAGACGCAGCGATGGAAACAGCATGTCTGACACTGGCTTGTGCTGTCCTCAGCCAGGGGGGCATAAACTATGTGACAGGTTCTCTTTAATATAAGGGTAGATTTTCCCTATCCATCTGTATGTCCCCTTACCTATCCTTCCTCTAGTATGGTGGCTCCAAAAGGATGGTAGGCAGCTAACTCTCATAAATGGATAATCATTACTATCAACCTCGAGACATAGTGATAGTAAGAGCCAATAAAAGGATTACTATTATACAAGTGATGGAACTGATCTCAGGTTATGGTTTTATTGTCTATCATCTCCTTAAATTACTACATAATGAAATATTGAATGAGAAACAATGGCTCCCAAATAGTCCTAGGGTCAGTAGTAACAAGGATAACCATTATGTGCATTATACTCATCCGCTGCTGACGTGGAGGCCGTGCAGTAGTTGGGAAACTCTCTTAGGTGAACCAAGCTTCCGTGCTGCACCCTCCAATATAAAGTCACTGCTAACAAGTCTAAGTCCTCAAACACTTTTCTTAAAGGGGTATTCTCGTTAGGCTTTTTCCCTTCCTGGACTGAGGCCGCAGGGAACGGAGAACACATTTGCTCGGCTGTGCTCAGGACTCCCATAGTGTTAAATGGAGAGAATTGCACACATGAGGTCAGCTTCTCATTCCCTGCGGTCATCACAGACTCAACCAGGAGGGGAAATAGCCAAAAGGAGAATATCAGATGGGAATAGCCCTTTATGGCGGCCAAACATATTAGATAGAAGTGTGTTTATGGTAAAACAATCCTTGAATAAATGATCTCGTGAATGATTATTATGCAGTTATACACTTATCAGTCCATACTAAACATGACAATCACCTGGACACCTAAAGTAGATGGTCAAGAACACCGGGCAAAGGACAATGAATCTTTCATGGAAATATTGTTCAGGTAACCACCGACTGCATCATATGGGGTCAGGACTGCCCTTCTTTTCAGATGAGGATAGTCTATCATTGGTCGTCCAAAATGATCAGCTGTTGTTACATTTCACTGCACCGACAATCGTTTAGGTTGAAATTGTCCACTTTCATCAATTTCATCTAAAGTGTATGGGCACTTACTGAAAATAAACCACAATTACCTTTATGTTCCTCCTGAAGTCAGGGGAAGACAAGCAGTCAATAATTGCAATGGATTCGTACATCTGGCCTGATGACTTGAAGAACCTACACTACCTACAAAACGTTAAAGGGGTAGTCTCGCTATAAAGAATAGCTTTCAAATTGTAGGGAACACAAAATAAAGACATTTTCCAAATATATTGCTTTGTTCCTCTGTTTTCCCTAAGGAGATACAAGTGAATTTATGACCTCCATGGCTATTTCAGTTCCCTCAGTAACTGACCTGTAAACAAATCCTCCCCTGCTGTTTGTTCAATGAGATAACAGTGAGTGACATCATCACACAGGTTGCTGCAGTGTCTGTGCTGCTCAGCAGTAAAAAGCTTGATTTATGTAAAATAAACAGAACTGTAATTAGGGCTTTTGTTTTGGGAATCAGATAAAGCCTTCTGAGAGCAGTTTGAAAAGCTTCTTAGCTAATCTGATCTAATTAGCAACTGAAAGCATGGAGCACGGAGCTGTATGCAAATGAGTCAGTCTGAACCAGGAAGTGACAGAGTATTTCATTCATGCATTCTGTGAAACTCTGTAGGGAGACAACTCCTTTAAGGATATTTGGCTTTTGGTTGAAATTTCTGGATGAACATAATTTTTTTTAAATGAACTATATGAGCCCATCTCTTCCCTTTAGATGCACATGTCCAGCTATTCAATGTGTCAGGACTTTTTGCACAACTTGCTGATCTCTAACAAGCAACTTAAAGAGGTTGTCCCACTACAAGGATTGATTTTTATGTTAAAGATCTTGCAAAAACAAGTCACTTTGTAATATGTGTCCATTAGCAGTGTCCCACCTATTCCTAGATATCCCTTTTTATATGGGCTGCATCAGCTCCTCAGGTCGCTATAGCTACAGACCTGTTTGATCTATCCTGATAGGCTGCCAGCACTGGTCGCTATAGCTACAGACCTGGCTTCTACTGCAGCCTAGTAGAAGCCAGTAAACACGCCCCTGAATTCAAAGTGAAACCAAGAAAACAGGACTGAGGTAAGATGAATCAATGTAGTGAGACAACCTCCTTTAATGGAAAAATTCCCAACAGGTGTTTGATCCCTGAATTGTCCAATAAATTTAGGGGATGAATTTGAATTGGGATTTAAACCGTCCTCCTCATCCTGCTGTTCACATTGTGACATCATGAGACCAAGACAACACCTTCAAGCAGGATGCTCTCAGACGGTAAGACGCAACCAAAAGTCAAATATCCCTAATTTTTGTGAGTAGTGTATGTACGAACTCAGGTGTAGAAGACAACCAAAATCTTAAATTCTCCATAACCCTCAAGGCTATTGTTTGATTGCTCCTGGAGCATGCCCAACACATGCAGTAGATACCTCCTGACTTTATCATTTCTCCATTTCCTGTGGCCAGTACAGAAATAAGGAAATAAGCAGGATAGGAATACCCCTTTATGGGGGTTGTACAAATTAGACAGAAGTAGGTGGATGGTTAAATAATCCTTAAGTGAACATTCATCTGGTAAATGATCATTACACCGATGCACATTTCTGTCCAATTTGGCTATTACAGTCACCTAAACTGACCATAGATGAAGAACGGGTGAAGAACGGTCAATCTTTCTGGAAATGTTCTTTCACAGAAAGGCAAACTGTACCCATTTTTTTTTTTTTGCTAATTAAAACAAAATACTGATTTTTTATTTCTGTTGTCTGTATATGATTATGGGGGTGGCCATCTTGCCTGAGCTGCTTTTACCAGAATTTGAGAGATGCTTTACAGCAGCTTCATGGGCATAGGAACCTGTGAACAGGAGCAGACCCATTGACTTCTACCGGAGAGTTTCCTAGGCATGTGACCTGGGAAGAAGTCAGTGTGCAGAGAGAGGGAGAGGGAGCTGTGACATCTCCTATTGTGAATGGTGGATCCTGTGTTATCTACACATTGGTGTCGCCTTTCAGTGTAATCCTGCCTGTGCTGATAATGAGGAGACTGCGAAAAAGATTTCTCTACAGAACAGGAAGTGTCAGACTATTATTAGGCCTAGTGGCCAAAGTGAAAACTGCAAGATTCCAGGATTTTTTTCTAAATATTAATAGTGATAGGCAAAATTAATTTAAAAAAACCCCAACAATTCTTAAAAAACAGGTCTAACATGAAAACATGAGTTAAACAATAGGTCACTTTCTGATGACACATCCCCTTTAAGTAACTGCTGACTGCATCACATACATTCAAGGAGTATACTTTTCTTTTAACCATTGCTTACTGTTAAATTCCATCGGACCAGCTATCGTCTTGGTTGAAATCACCTACTTTCATCAGCTCATCTAATGTGTATGGGCACCTTTAGCATATTTGCTAATCTGAACCACAATGTTATATTCCTCATGTTCTCTTAAAGTCAGTGGAAGACAAGATGCCATCAATTGTAATGGATTCACACAACTGAAACTGACCTAATGGCTTGAAGAACCGATATGTGCTCTCAGGTATGCAAGACAACTGTGCAGAATCTCCATAATCCTCGAAGCAAGGTTTGATTGCTCCCGAAGCATTCCCAACACATGCAGCAGATACTTGCTAACCAAGGGCGACATGTATGATTTTCCGCACCCAGGCGGCATTTTTTTTGCGTGCATTAGTAGTGTAGAATGCACCTGACTCTATAAACCTGTTCTACTGCGGGTCATAGATTTAGCGCTTTCCAGCTACAAAGCGACACTTCTGGTTCAGGTAAACCTCAGGTAAAGTGGTCTACCTGTTCCAGCAGTAATACGCCTGGATTTGCCGTACTGAAGCTGTAAATGTGTATCTTCATAAGGTTGCAGTGCGTCACGCCTCCAGCACGCCCCCCCAGATCTCAGGCGCATTACAAAGTGCCGCGGGCGCTTTATAATGCGCCTATTTTGGAGTGCGCCTGATTGAAACATAGCGAACAGGGCGGCGCCAGTTTTCAGGTTGAAAAGATGCCAGACTTCTGGTGCAGCCCTGTTGATACATGTCGCCCCAAATCTTTTATGGCCAGCTGCTATCACTCCAACTGTCCTGACTTTGTCATTTACAGGAATAGCCATAGCATAGCGCTGAGCTTGGGGTAGGACCAGTTCTGCCAACAATCACGATAAATCATACAACCAATCACCAGCTGTTTTTTCAGACAGGAAATAGGAAGTGTAAACAATCAACAATGAATGATACACTTCCTTTTTTTCTGGCTGGCTGTTGATTGGTCGCCTGATTTTCCCATGATCATTGGCAGAACTGGCCCTACCCGAATCTGAAACGTAACACGACCAAAGAGGACTAGACAGGTAAATCCTATAGGCAAATTTTCCCTGAATGGAATTTGAGCCATAGGCATCAGATTGGAGGCAGAGCCTGATGAAGACAACAAGGTCTGGCCATAAAACAGCAATGTTAGGAAGTAGGGAATGTTACTGAAGGAAAGCATTGAAGTTATAGGAGATACAGAATGAAAGGAACACACGCCGAGCAGGTAGCAACTTGAATCAAGAAAATTACATGAGGTTGTGACACAGACCTAATGTCTCCAGGGGCTTCTTCTCTGGGGGTGGGTCACATTGCTCTTGTGGAGGAGGCTGCGTGGTGGATAAACCTAGGGAGATAACACACGTGAATATACAGGTTACAGCTTGTACTGCGGTGATAAGACAAGGAAAGTGGGAGAAAAGTAAGTAGAGCAAGAGACAAGTCCTCGAATAGCAATCAAACATCAACTCTGCAAGAGCTCAGCTACAATGGGCTCCAAAATGTGGGACATAGCAATGTGCCAGGCAAGTAAGGGAAACCATGGGGGGGCATAGAAGGTGCCCAGCCTAGGGCATGCATGGTGTACACCTGTTCTGACTCCCCCTCTCCATAAGTTCTGCAGTACTCCCAAACAAGAAAAGAGGTGGCTAATTTGGCCCCAGGACCTCCTCTCCCTTATTTTGGGAGTAATGAACCAGCAGTGGGGAGACAGAGACCTTTTTGCCGTGACAAAACATTCTATGACTAAAAAACAAAATTTTTGACAAAATGTTTGTCAAAACAGAATTTGACAAAAAAAGACTATGCATCCCTTACATAGCGAGGTATAAAGGAGAGATCATACCTTCTGGATTTGGGCTTTTCAGGAGGTTCCTTCCAAAAGGTTTCTTCTTGTAGATGTCCCTCCAGTCGGGATTCTTCGGCAGGGCGATTGCCCTCTCCTTGAGACCCCACTCCTTTTCACACAATTCGTACCAGCCCTTAGCCGTCTCTGGTTCCTTCTCCACCAATGGAGCAATAACAGCAATGCTCTGAACTGTGTCCCTCTGGGGCTCCTGGGTGGGAATTTTCCATTTTGGCTGTTTCAGTCCCGAAATTGTCTCTTTTTGATTATCCTGTTCTAGTTCGCTCACTTGGTGTTTTTCTTGCTCCTGGACTGTTATAGGCTTCTCTACTTTAGCTGTTAGTGTAGTCTTCTCCTGTACCTGAGATGTCACTATGGGCTTCTGCTGTTCCTGAGATGTCACTATGGGCTTCTCCTGTACCTGAGATGTCAAATATGGGTTCTCTGTTCCTGAGATGTCACTATGGGCTTCTCCTGTACCTGAGATGTCACTCTTGTCTTCTCCTGTACCTGAGATGTCACTATGGGCTTCTGCTGTTCCTGAGATGTCACTATGGGCTTCTCCTGTACCTGAGATGTCACTATGGGCTTCTGCTGTACCTGAGATGTCACTATGGGCTTCTCCTGTACCTGAGATGTCACTATGGGCTTCTCCTGTACCTGAGATGTCAGTATGGGCTTCTCCTGTACCTGAGATGTCACTATGGGCTTCTGCTGTTCCTGAGATGTCACTATGGGCTTCTCCTGTACCTGAGATGTAACTTTGTTATTCTTCTTTTCCTGAGATGTCACTATGGGCTTCTGCTGTTCCTGAGATGTCACTATGGGCTTCTCCTGTACCTGAGATGTCACTATGGGCTTCTCCTGTACCTGAGATGTCACTATGGGCTTCTCCTGTACCTGAGATGTCACTATGGGCTTCTCCTGTACCTGAGATGTCACTATGGGCTTCTGCTGTTCCTGAGATGTCACTATGGGCTTCTCCTGTACCTGAGATGTCACTATGGGCTTCTGCTGTTCCTGAGATGTCACTATAGGCTTCTCCTGTTCCTGAATTGCCAGATCCTGAAATGTCACTTGGGGTTTCTCTTGTTTTTGTGCTGTCACATTAGACTTTTCTTGTGTCTGAGCAGTCACATTAGGCTTCCCTTCTATCCTGACAGTCACATTAGGCTTCCCTTCTATCCTGGCAGTCACAATGGGCTTCTCTTGTACCGGAGCAGTCACATTGAGCTTCGCTTGTACCTGAGCAGTCACTTCAGGTTTCTTTTGTACCTGAGCAGTCACATTGGGCTTCTCTTGTACCTGAGCAGTCACTTTAGGTTTCTCTTGTACCTGAACAGTCACATTGGGCTTCTCTTGTACCTGAGCAGTCACTTTAGGTTTCTCTTGTACCTGAACAGTCACATTGGGCTTCTCTTGTACCTGAGCAGTCACATTGGGCTTCTCTTGTACCTGAGCAGTCACTTCGGGTTTCTTTTGTACCTGAGCAGTCACATTAGGCTTCTTTCTACCTGAACTGTCACTTTGGGTTTCTCTTCTACTTGAGCTGTCACTTTAGGTTTCTCTTGTACCTGAACAGTCTCTTTTGGCTTCTCTTGTACCTGAGCAGTCACATTAGGCTTATCTTGTACCTGAGCAGTCACTTCAGGTTTCTCTTGTACCTGAACAGTCACTTCAGGTTTCTCTTGTACCTGAGCAGTCACATTAGGCTTCTCTTCTACCTGAACAGTCACTTTAGGTTTCTCTTGTACCTGAACATTCTCTTTTGGCTTCTCTTGTACCTGAGCAGTCACATTAGGCTTCTCTTGTACCTGAGCAGTCACTTTAGGTTTCTCTTGTACCTGAGCAGTCACATTAGGCTTCTCTTGTACCTGAGCAGTCACATTAGGTTTCTCTTGTACCTGAGCAGTCACATTAGGCTTCTCTTGTACCTGAGTAGTCACATTAGGCTTCTCTTGTACCTGAGCAGTCACATTAGGTTTCTCTTGTACCTGAGCAGTCACATTAGGCTTCTCTTGTACCTGAGCAGTCACATTAGGATTCTCTTGTACCTGAGCAGTCACATTAGGCTTCTCTTGTACCTGAGCAGTCACATTAGGTTTCTCTTGTACCTGAACAGTCTCTTTTGGCTTCTCTTGTACCTGAACAGTCACATTAGGCTTCTCTGGTACCTGAGCAGTCACATTAGGCTTTTCTTGTACCTGAGCAGTCACATTAGGCTTATTTTGTACCTGAGCAGTCACCTTAGGCTTCTCTTGTACCTGAGCTGTCACTTTAGGTTTCTCTTGTACCTGAGCAGTCACATTAGGCTTCTCTTGTACCAGAACAGTCACTTTAGGTTTCTCTTGTACCTGAGCAGTCACATTAGGCTTCTCTTGTACCTGAGCAGTCACATTAGGCTTCTCTTGTACCTGAGCAGTCACTTTAGGTTTCTCTTGTACCTGAGCAGTCACATTAGGTTTCTCTTGTACCTGAGCAGTCACATTAGGCTTCTCTTGTACCTGAACAGTCTCTTTTGGCTTCTCTTGCACCTTAGATGCCGCTGTAGTCTCGTGTACCTGAGCAGTCACATTGTGGTCTTGTTTCTCAGCTTCTTTCATACCTATCTGCACTTGCTTGGCTGCTCCCAGCTGCTCAGGTGTCTCTTTGTCGTCTTCTTTCTTTCTATGTTCTTCTAGCTTTACATCCGCCTTGGCCGTCTCATTTTTATATGATACTTTTTGTGTGTTCTCTCCCAGGTCCACTTTCTTCAAGGTCTCCGTCCCTTCATTTGGGGCAGGGTGATTGTCTCCCATCTGTTTCTGTGTTGGATTCTCCATCTTTTTGCTTTCTTCCACTTCTTTGGCAACACTTACGTTAACTCCTGAGTCTTCTGTCATTTGACTCTTCCCGGCCAACTTGGATTTTCCGGGAGAAGCCGGGGAGGTTCTTACCAAGCCGTCAGAACCCACCCTCCGGCCATCGCTCCCTGGGCTCCCCTCTCCCTCCTCTTGCTGCGGGCGCTCGCTCATTGCTCGTCTGCGCTCTCTCCTCTTCCAGGTGTTTTTAAGGCACCGCTCCTCCTTCTCAGAGAAGACCAGAAGCGTAGGTGTGTGACTCAATGAGTAGCATGGAGAAAAGGGAGTGTCAGCAAGGAGGCAGCCACATCTCCTCTGCACAATAAGGCTGTCATTGTGTTCAGAGCAACTCATACAGATGGCAGGTGACAGCAGTGACTCCTACCGAGGCCCTGGACTAATTAATCGAAGTAATATTGCAGCACCTTGTCAGATTCGGAACATGCCTGTCTCTGAGATTCCAGCTTAGGTTGACTTTGTCTAAAAATATAAGCATTTGTCCCTCAGGTAGCGCAGATATTCTGCAGTAATATCATATAAGACAATACATTAAGATACATGGATAAATATCAATATACATATTTTATTGCCCCTAGGGTCTGAGTGGTCCACCACAATAATAGAAGACCCGCTGGTGGTAGAGCCGAAGCTCGAAGCTCTTGAGCCCCAATGCAAAATTTGTGATGTTCATCCACCCACCATCTGCCATTTAGAAAAACTGATACCTTTTTATGTTGGCAGAGTGGCATTTGGACCCCAACAGGTACTGGAGCCATGTTACTACCCCTGTACCCACTACATCTACACTAGTGGTTGTCTATGTGGGTTTTCTGAAATATGGTGCTGTTAATTATACCTCCAATAACTGCTACTTATGGAGCCTTTTTAGTTTCCTGTCATTAAAGGGGTTATCTCACTACATTGATTCATCTCACCTCAGTCCTGTTTTCTTGGTTTCATTCTGAATTCAGGGGCGTGTTTACTGGCTTCTACCAGGCTGCAGTAGAAGCCAGGTCTGTAGCTATAGAAACCAGTGCTGGCAGCCTATCAGGAGAGATCAAACAGGTCTGTAGCTATAGCAACCACTGCTGGCAGCCTATCAGGAGAGATCAAACAGGTCTGTAGCTATAATGACCAGCACTGGCAGCCTATCAGGAGAGATCAAACAGGTCTGTAGCTATAGCAACCACTGCTGGCAGCCTATCAGGAGAGATTGAACAGGTCTGTAGCTATAGCGACCTGAGGAGCTGATGCAGCCCATACAAGAGGGGATGTCTAGGAATAGGTAGGACACCGGTAATGGACACATATTGCAAAGTGACTTGTTTTTGCAAGATCTTTAACATAAAAAGCAATCCTTGTAGCGAGACAACCCCTTTAAGTTGTTGTGCCCATCTCATTTTGCTGTTGGACTCTATGAATTCTAGTTACGTCTTTGCAGTTAATACCAGCTCTGATCCTTAGAAGGTTAGGACCCTTTTTCGGGAAGACTACTTAGTAGATGTTGGCACGTTCTCCTTAATATCAGGTTTTCCAGTAGGTAAACACATCTTGCAAAAATGAGATAAACCTGCCCTATAAACGTACTTGTAATAGAGCAATCTGGCTGTGAGGAATGGGTTTTTGGGGCCTGTATAGCTATATCCTAAGGTGGTTTGGTTTATTTTGTTCACAAACTCCATTTTTAATTTTTACTACTTTTCCCCCCCCTGGTTTACTCAAAAGACATTGTGCAGACCCGCACTCGGGGCAACCATCCCCCTATTTTGTGTTCTCTTTGGGCTCCTCTTTTAGCTTAGGGTGTGCCTAAAAAAAATAAATTTTTAATATTTTAACAAGAACGGCAGGCTAGAATTCTGCCCTCAGGGGTAACTTTAAAACAATGAAATTGTGCATTTATGCAGTCATGGTTTCCCTTTAAAGGGGGGAACTCCCATAATCCCCCTAAGGGTTTTAAACTCAGCCCTTTCCCCTGTTGGGCAAAAACTCAAACCCCCCCATGCATTTTATAATTAATAACAGTGGGGGGATCATTGGAGTTGTAGTTTTTCCCCAACCCCTGGAAAGGGGCCCAGTTTTACACCCCTTCGATAGGCAATGAACTGAATTCCCAACAAAAAACCCAAAAAATAGGTTTTGAATTTTCCCCTTTCCCCCTTAAAGGGTTTTGGATTACACCACTTGCTTTTAAAAATTTAAACCTTTTTTTTAAAAGCCGAGGGGATGTATTTTTTTTTTTTTTTTTGTTTGGGTGGGGCAAAAGGGGGGCTCATATCCGCCCACCTGAAAAAATTTAAAAATTTTGGGGAAAATTTGGGCTTCTTTCTCCCCAGTTTTGGATAAAACACATGGGGTTTAAAAAGGGGGGTTTCCCCACTACCAAGGGTTGCTTTCCCTTTTTATGGTTTTAAAATCTTAAAAAACAAGTCACTTTTTTAAATTTGGTCCCTTAAAAAGTGTCCCCACCTAAAAATTTCCCACATATTTCCCCCCTTGTATGGGGTGCATCAAAAATTTAGGTTGCTAAACCCCCCTTTTTAAAGACCTGTTCAAAATTTTCCTATAGGCCCCAGCCCCGGTTTAAAGCTACAGGGCCTGTTTTCAAAACTCTCATGATAAAGGGTGCCAGGGGCGTTTGCTATAGCTACAGACCGTTTGATCTATCCTATAGGCTACCCGCACTGGTTGCTATAGCTACAGACCCTGGCTTTTACTCTGCAGGCCCCAGAGGAAAACCAGTAAACACGCCCCTTTAATTCAAAATAAACCAAGAAAAAAAAGGGGCGAATCAATGTAGTGAAACAACCCCTTTTAATTGAATAAATTCCACCCCGAGCCACCCGGGTCCTTTTTCCCCTTTTCTTTGGGTTTAAATTGCATTTTTTCATTTCTTATCAGAAGGGAAGTCACAACTTCTCTAAGGATATTTTCATAACTAAAGACTCTTCAAAGGGTTTATCAAAACCGGAAGATTCCCCCTCCCCGCAGCGCACGTCCAAGCCTTAATTCCACTGACCTCCCATTAAACCCTCCGTTTTTTGCAAATTTTCCTTTAAAAAAGCAAAAAACAGTGTAAAAAATGGAAGTTTCCCATTAAGCACCGATTTGTAAACAAGGATGGCATTAGCACCCACAGAGGGCCTGGGAACCCCGTTTAAGGCATTTCCTAGGCTAAACGGGGCGAGGGGGAAGAAATTTCCCCATCCCCCCAATTAAATTTTGTTTCCCCCCAAACTATTACACACGCATCAAACCCCTAACCAAGACCCAAAAGGGCCAACCCTTCCCTTTTTGTGACTGAGTAAAAACCCCCCTTATAGCACCCAACCACATAGTGGGCCCGAATAATAAACCACAACAACCCAAAAACCACATATCAACCAACCCAAATAGTTTTTTGAATAATTTCTCCCCCACCATGACCACATTTCACCACCAAAATAGTGACTGAATAAAACTTCCAAAACCATGAACCCCAATAATCAAAAACCAAATAGTGGGCTTGAATTTTATCCCACACCCTGACCACAAAAATCAACACCACATAGTGACCCCGAAAAAACCACCCAACACAATAACCCCCATATCACCACCCCATTTGGGGCTGAATAAAAACCTCCACACCATGACCACTTTTTCACCACCACACAGTGGGCTGAATAATTTCCAAAACACCAAAGACCAAAAAAATCACCAAAACATTTTTAGAATAAAAACCTCCAAACCATAAAACATATCCCCCCCCCCCACATAGTGACCCGAATAAAACCCCCACACCCCTGACCCCAAAATATCACCACTACATATCATAGTGGTTTTACCTGAGCCAGAAAAAAGTTGGGATAAACCCCTAGAATGCACCAATTTATGAAACCCGGGAGTAAAACGGGTTTTTTAAATCGGATACATTTTTATACAAAAAAATATGCGCATTAAATTTGGCATTTAAAAAAACGCCAAAAAATTTTTGCATTTCCCCCCATTTTAATTTATACCTTAAAAAAAGGGGAAAAAAAAAGGTTTTTTTTTGTTTATCAAAGAAATGTTTTATTATTTTTAAACATAAAGTACGTATATCCTTTTGGAGAAGACTTGTGCCCTAAGATGCCTACATAAGTTGAACTTTTACATGTCTCTGTCCTGAAATTTACCCATTTTTCGGGATCGATGATCCCGGTGACTGTAATTTGGCATCACACATCCCCGTACCCAAGGGCACTAAAAAAGTTTTTTTATTGAGCCTATGTTTGAGTGTAACTCGGAAAGGTGAGTTCCCCCACTGCCCGTCGTTTTGAAAAACAATACACCCCCAAGTTACCTTTTTGCATTCGTAGTCCAGTGTCAAGCTTGGATCCTTAGCGTCAGGGAAGATTTGGGCAAAATTCATCAACCACACTGTCAGGAAAAAGCCCTTCCCGCCGGCCCACTCGAGGGCCTGACTTGGGGTGTATTGTGACGTTGCGCTGCCCCCTAGGGGTGCACAAGGTCAGCCAGATACGTTTTTTACCCGTAAACCCCCCTTCCACACAGGCACAGGGAAACCAGGGGGGGGACGGGAGAAAACTTTTCCTCTCCAAATCCTAAGGGCTGCCACCTTTTCCAGTTTAGTTATAAACCGGGCCGTTACAGACTTATAACAAGGCCGAAACCACCTGGGTACTAAAATTAAAAGACCGAGTCCTAGTTTGGGGGAGGCCGTGATCAAACAGACTAACTCAGATAAAATTTATAATTTAATTAGCCTTGAGGGCACCAACAAAAATCAAAGGAAATAAATTTTCAGATAAGAGTCAGAGGGGCACATACAAGTTGGGTTACAGACAAAGCATTTTAAAAAAGGGCAAGTTACCTTCAGCCCCCTGGGGGGCGATGGTGGCCTGGTTCTGCTTTGGAGCCCGGAAAAGCTCTTTGGGACCCTCCTCCAGGGGTTTAACGGTTTGGGGCCAACCCGGTCTCCCGCTTAAACTGTGAGGGGGCAAGCCCATTTTGGGAGCCCCCTACACCCCCTGGGGCGTCCAAGAAATCCCCCACCGGTCAAGCGTTTCTGATGGAAAACAAAAATGGACCATAACGCAGGGGGTTTTGGCCAGACCCAGCCGGGATCACCATCAAACCGGGGGACCTACACTTACCCCAGTACCCAACATGCCTATCCTGTGACTTTCCCCCAGTCCATTCTGGGTATCTCGGTCCCCCCCGCCCATCAAACAGGGGGGTAGGGCATGTGTGGGGGTTCCATATTTTAAGATATGAACTCGCCATTACCATTTAGAGGGATCGCCTAAACAAAAATGAAATATCGAGACTGTCCGGCTAGGTTGGGTTTATTCAAGCCTTTTGTCATTGGAGTTGGAGAAGGCGACAATTTGTTCAGGGATAATTAATGGAAATGAGGGTCTTTTGAGGTGTCCCTCATGTCCTGGCTGTGCAACATCCTATGGAGAGGCATTAAAATTGGTCTTGGCTGTACTGATTTTAACATGTAAATTGAGCTTACCTGGGGGGCTTGGGCCAATCTGTGATATCTGGCTAGATGATGTTTGGAGAAAACTGTCCATTTTGATGATTCATTCTCACACACACCATGATCTATTCTATTCTGGGGAATTATAAGAGTCGCCCCACCTGATGTGTGGGCCAACAAGCTATGTATGTCTTCTAGAGATGATAACCATAAAGCTTGAGTACCACTCAAAGTGACAATACCTTCAAGTGTGGTGTGCCTCTACCTGAAAAAAACCAAGGTCCATGTCCATGTCGCTAAATTAATAAACATTGTAAAAAAGCAATGAAACACTAAGGGCGACATGTATGAATCCGGTGCTTTTACTGCCTGTTTTTTTTGGCGTATACAGCACTCCCCCCCCGGCCCGAATCCCGCTGTCGGATGCAGGGGAGTGGGTGTTACGCAGCGTTCGCCACACTTTCAGCTATCGCCCGCAATAAGGGGCGGGGCAATGGCGCGGTTGTGGGCGCGGGGATATGGCGTTCCGGGCGGGACGCAGCTCGCTCGAAAACCTCCGAGGCATGAACGATGGCTAGTCGGCAAAGCGAGGCGCAAATGCGCGCTCGGCTAGATCCGACAAGCAGACCTGGTTTATTTTTGGTCTAATGCTCCCAGAGCAAAGTAGAGAGCAGGGATCGGAACATGCGAGGAAGCACATAAGAAGATCGCGAACAGAAATCTCGGCGCTCTCCGCTCCGAGCAGCAGGAATGATTCCGAAAAAACGCCTTTATAAAGGCGGAAAACAGTGTCAGAAAAGAGCTGAACGGTAAAAAATCAACAATAATTTTAAAAAAATCACTTTCCTAAACTCTAGAACGGCGCAATATCAAGAATTATGATATTGTAAATTTGCCGGTAAATACAGTAATTCAAATTCGTGAAACCCTATTCTCATTTGGTCGGCATAAACCACAAAATACAGTAAAAAGGTGAGAAAAAGCTGATTGGCTGAGCTATGATCGAGCTTGCTATCTCGCCAATCAGAATAGGAGAGTACAAAGACCATTATATCCTATGGAGAATTTAGACCAATCAGAATCCCACGGCGGGACGGTTTCAAAATACAGTTAAAAATGCTGAAAAGAGCTGATGTGGGTTAAGCTAGCGGGGACTGGCTAGCAGCAGCCAATCAGAATAGGAGCGACAGAGACCCATATAACCTATGGAGAACTAGTGACCAATCAGATAGGAGCGACAATAGACCCATTATATTCCTAGGAGGAGTTTGGACCAATCAAAATCAAAGCGGGACAGTTCAAAATACAGTATAAAGACATAGCAAAGAGCTGATTGGCTGAGCTAGCGGGTGTTTCTCGCTATCCCAGCCAAGTCGAGCGCGAGCTACTTACTCCCTATAGTCCTATGGAGAGTGGCCTCTGAAATCTCGGCGCTCAGTCGCCGTCCCGTCATGAAAATTAATAAAAAAAATATTTTTATTAAATGTAAAACTTTATCCAGATAAAGAGCCGAACCCTTCTTTACAAATAAAGCATTAAAAAAAATCCGAACAACCGCTTTGTCGCCGGAGACACCGCGGCTACATAGGGGAATTGCAATAGAGAGAATCGCCGGGAAATACAGTAATTCAAATTGTTTAAGCTATTTCTCTCATCTGGTCGCATAAACCAGCCATTCAGAACTAGGAGCGACAATGTCCCATATAAACCTATGGAGGAGAATTGACCAATCAGTATAGGAGTGACAATGTCCCATTAAATCCGTATGGAGAACAAATTGACCAATCATATTCAAGAGCGGGACAAGGTTCAAAAAACGGAGGTAAAAAGGCAGAAACGAGCTGATTGGTGGAAGCGGCAGGGGCTCGTCCAGCTTATGCCAATGAAGCGCGAGCTACTTTTTCATTAGAGTTCTATGGGGAAAGAAAATTCTGAAGCGCGTTCTGTTATTGGCTGAGTTAAAAGAGGCGCCGTTATTGGAACCCAATGGGAGAGCGAGCGATGCTCCTAGGGTTTTACTAATGTGCAATCTGAAATCAAAACTGTACATGGCCGAATCAAATTATACAGACAATACAGAAGTTGTACCATCTGTATATAAAAATCGAATGATAATCATGGGTAACGGAAAAAAATATTAAATCAATAAAATCATGGGTTAATTTCTTTATTTTTCATTGCACCCATAACATTGATCCTTGGTGTAACGAAAAAAAAGAAATAAACATGATTTATTGAATAATATTTTTTTTTTTTTCCGTTTACCCCCCCATATTATCATTCGTTTCTATACGACAGTTCGGGACAACTTCTGTAGATCTTATAATTTGATTCGGCCATGTACATTTGATTTCTGGATTGCAATTAGAAAACCCAAAGGAGCGTCGCTCGGCTCCTTCGCCATTGGGCCAAATAAACGGCGCCTCTTTTAACTTAGCCAATCACTGAGCGCGCCTCTGCATTTCTTTTCCCATAGAACTGCTATGAGAAAGTCGCCGCGCTCGATTGGCTAAGCTGGACAGCCCCCCCCGCTTCAACCAATCAGCTCTTTTCTGCATTTTTACTGTATTTTAACTGTCCCGCCTTTTGAATATGATTGTCAATTTTTTCTCCATAGGATATAATGGACATTGTCCCGCTCCTATTCTGATTGGCTGAGCTTAGCCAGGCCCCCCCCACTACTCAGCCATATCACCTCTTTAACAAGCATTTTTACCAGTATTTAACTGTCACCCCGTGGATTTCTGATTGGTCTCCAACTTCCCCATAGGCCTAATAATGGTCTCTGTCGCTCCTATTTCCTGATAGGCTTAGCTAAGCCAAGTCCCCGTATCTTAACCAAACACACTTTTCAGCATTTTTAATTTATACTGATTTTTGAATTATCCGGCGTGATTCGATGGTCTAAACTTGCCCCATAGTTTTAATGGTTCAACTGGTCGCTCCTTATTCTGAAGTGGACCTTTTATTCCGACCTATCAGAATAAGCTTTTCTGAATATTGAATTACTGTATTTACCCGGCAATTTCCAATTATCGGGCTAAATATCTTGAATTAGGATATTGGAAAGTGAATTGTTTTATTATTGTATTTTTTATTTTTGGAGGATTCAGCTCTTTTCCAGAGAAATGTTTGAACGCCTTTATAAGCTATATTTTGATTCATACTCCGCACCGACATCCTGGAATGATTTCTCCAGCTGTGTTCCAGCCTGTCTCGCAATCGAACTGTTTTTTCGGCGCAGTCCCCGCACCGGCGCCTAAGTCCCGCACTGCGCCCAAGTCCCCCGCCACTGTGCCCCACACACACAGGCGAGGCTCAGGGAACTTTTGCCCGGCTATGTAGACGTTGGAGGCCAAAGTTCCGCCTCGGACGGCGAATCTTAGCGCCGCCCCACAATGCGCCTCGTCCCCTCGCTGCGCCCCACACACTGGGCAGGCGCGGCGGTACTTTTCACCGCATGTATGACGCAACTACCTCCGGCGGCCGAACCTAGGCGCAGCGTCCGCACTGCGCCCAGTATCCCGCACTGCTCCTAAAACACAGGCGAGGCGCGGACGGACCTTTACAATTGTATGGTATGAGCGCCCCCGTCCCACCGACATAATCACGCGCAGAATTTCCGCCGGGAAACTGGCGGAAAGGTGGCGCCCCGACGCCGTTCGGGTAATTCATACATGTCGCCCTAAATACCTCAACCCTTCTGTAAGATATGGAGCCAAAGAGCCCCACACACGGCTCCTTTTGGCCAATCAGGGAGAGGGATGCTTTAACATACACTTCATGACAATTTATGGAAACTTTGGACATCCCTTTTTGGTAAAAGGCTCCACAGTGACAAGATAGTCTAATTGCTGTGATCCTGACAATCGGCTGTAATCTGTAGGGAATCTGGCAGTACATCTTCAATTTCTCCACAGCACCACCAAAGCCTAACTGTAGCAACATACAGTTTATATGAAAATGAATGGGATGTCCAAATTAAATAAGTACATGTTGCGTTCTCCACAGGGGGAGATGCTCTTGAAATCTCCTCTCCACATTAATAAGTTAAGGTGCTAAATAAGAAAACTTACAGAGTATATTTAAATGGGTTCTATAAAGAAGGTCAGGCAGCGCCTTAAGATATCTGATGTCTGCCTCAAAGTAAAGAAATCTATATTGTCAAATTCTTCGGATTCTTTGTAGAGAGCAGGGCCAAGACGCAAGGTGAGATAAATGTTTATCTAACTTTTTTTTTTTTTTTGTTTTTGTTTTGTTTTTTTTCTAGAAACGTTAACGTTCTAGTAGAACTTCTCGAATTTTTTAGAACCTGAACCGAACATTTTACTGTTCGTTCGAGTAAAGTACTAGTTCTAGTATCTGCATCGATCGAGTGCCCATTTTCATTTTAGTTTTCAACATCTTTCTGCACTTTTGGCAGCCATCCAATCACCTTTCTGCACTTTTGGCGGCCATCCAATCAGTGCAGAGCACAGAGACGTGTCAAAACTGTCACTGCTGAGGTGTAGGGCTCTCATTTGGCTGCTAAAATCCCCACATGACCCATGTTATATATATTTCACCGTAGTAGCCTTGTGCGTGCCATTTTCATCTCCACTCCTGTGACTGTACAGAACTGCACTTCCAGTTTATTTAGATAACATTTTCCATCTCCATAGACATCAATAGTTAGGGAGTTTTGGGAATTGCTGGCTGCATCTTTCCCACACCCAGAAGCCAGTTTAATTGGTGACACCATTATGCAGCTCACATAACGTCTCTTCAATATGGCATGATATATATTATACCAGAGGCTCCGGATTTGCTAAATCATATTCCGAGCCCAAAAGTTCAGTGTTTAGGCAGTTTTGGGGTTCTGTAATTTATATCACACCGGCATCCTATGGACTTTTGGGCCCCCTCCAGGGAAATTTTTGGCCCCCCAGTCCCTAGTAGCAAGCTGCTACCGCGCACCTCCGTATAGCTATGCCCCTGCTTTACAGCTGTCCCTCGTCTTTCAGTTACCATTGAAAGGAACTAAGTATTTTAGCCTCTCATATTTTTTTTCTGTCGACTCTTCAGGCCATGTTCACAACACCGGCTTATTTTGGGACATATTCTAGTCCGTAATTCGCCGCCATACTGCGGCGATTACGGGCTGAAATACGTCCCAGTCATTACGGTAATCCACAGTTCTCATAGAGAACTATGTGACATGAGCGTCTCCTCTCCCCTTGCTCACACAATACAACGAGCGAGAGAAGTTGACATGCTACATATACACAGGCGTATACGAGCCGATGGGAAATGCATGACTATGGGACCCGAGCGAACTGCCTGCCCCCCCCCCCCTCACCCGCTCCGGAGCACCCGGCTAATTGCGGGCGGAAATACGTCCCCCGCAATTACTCCAATGAACTACTCCGTGTGCACATATCCTTACAGTCAAATTTTTCTTCACTAGAGTTTGTATTCACGTATCCATTTAACTGTTTTATGGATGGAAATTGACAAGCTCTCCTCACCTGTAAGGTATAAAAAATTTAACCGAACATCTTCTCCCATAAAGACATTAAATGGTTCTTGAAAGCTTCGAGTTCAAAAAACATTGAACCCGAACTCACAAAAATTCAAGGTTCTAATCGAACTAGAACTATTTACTGCTCGCTCATCTCTACAGGTAGATAAAGCAGTTACTCAAGAGAGGAGCTCCACCATCCACCCTTCAAATTGGTTCCCCTGCGAGTCAATTGAGGGATGGCAATCAGTAGACATGGACCCCAGGCCCGTCATCTTACAGCCCCAGGAGAGCTGTAATTGCACACAACTCTGCAATACTTTAGTGTTGCAGAATAGTGAACAAGTGATCGCCCCCCATATTGGTCAAGTACCTCAGGGGGACTGAAATCACAAGAAAAAAAAATATATTAAAAGTTCAATAAATCCAGCTGTTCCAATATTACAAGTAAAGAAAAACAATATATAAAATGGGGGAGGGGAGAATTGCTCTATTTGCTCAGGACACCATAATGACTTGTCTGGTCCCAGTAAAGAGGTCCTATATTGTTACAAAGCAGTGCAACATAGGCTGGTGTCAACACCGAGTTACAAATGTTTGCTCAAAAAAATTACCAAAAAATAATACCACAAGGCATTGTTGGAACTGAGTGAAACCTTCTGTGTGAAAATGTAATCATGATATATGTGATTACAATGTTACAGCAAAAGGATTATTGGGAGAAAACTGTACAATTGAGAGGAGGCTCTAGTGCGCTGTTGGCCGCCTCTAGCCTGGATACAAGATTAGATTGGAAAAGGCGGTATACAGGTTCTGGATGGTGTATTGCAGCACATTTACCCACAGAAACGCTGGGCCTGTAGATACTACACTCCAAGCAAGTCCCATAAATGCTTGACTGGTGATAAATCTGGCAAAGGGACAGGTCAAGGAAGAGTTGCAAACTGGCCCTGAGACATTCTTGAGAAAATCTTTGCCACTTGGAAGCCATGCCAGGAGAGGCAACAACTGGATGAAAAAGTGGGAAGGGGTGAGAACTTTGCCAATTTTTTGGATGTCCAATAAATAAATAATTTAAAAAACAAATGGGATCTGCACCTTTTTCATAACCATCCAAGGTAAAACTGGCAGCTGCAGGCTATATTGTCAGGAAGGAAAGATCCATGGATATTGTTCCCTTCCCACCTTAAAAATGCAGCCTACGGCGACCCCAGGAGATGGTCATCAAATTAAGTGGTCTACTTTTGATGTTATCCAGGCTCTTCCCAGTATCACTGGTGCATTGTGTACTGGGGTAATAGTGTTAGTCTCAGGGTGACAAAAAATACAGTTGGCTGACACCAAGCCTCAACAACTGTAATGGAGAAGGGTCAGTCAAAACCTCCATTACCAACACTGGATTCTGTGGGTCCTGTGCTGGACATGATGGGAATTTCTGAGTGCAGAAGACCTTTTGTTCAAGAGTCCAAGCTCACAAACCCTCCCCTACCGATAACTTCTATCACATAACTCTTCCACAGAAAAATATATATGGAGCATGAGAACTTACATGGAATTCACCATATCTTTTATTGATATACAAAAAATGTAAGAACCTTAGTGAATCAGATCAAATATGTGATAAAGAAAGTCCGTAAAAAAAAAAAAAAACACCTACCCATAGACCCTTAATCTTGGCATAGCAAACAGTGTATCCAAACTTCCTGAAATGCACACATGGATCCATTATAAACAACAGCTAAGAAGAGCATCAGCAAATGACATAAAGAGCATAAGATATTCCAGGCAATAATATAATGTTAATAGAATATATAATATAATATTACGCTCTTTTTAGTTGTTGTTTATGTTCCATGTGGGCTTTTAAGGAAGTCCCTAAGTTATGCCATGAGCACCAATCTACAGGTCTGAAAGGTAAAGGGGTTTTTTATGGATTTTTTAAATTACCGCACATATCTGATGTGAGCAACTGTTGTTTTTATATATTCTTTTGTATATCAAAAAAGTAACATGCTGAATCTTTTAGAAGGTACCATACTTTATATTTTTTGGTGTGGATTTTCCACCTTATTCCTGGGGCTGGCAAATAGTTTAAAGGAGTTGTCTCGCCACGCTGTTTCAGAGCCAGAAGTAGTTTTAGATTCATGCTTCCTATCTATCCCTGGTCAGTCTGTGGGTGGTTCTGTAGCAGTGATTAGCAGATCAGCTCTGTATTCACAGCTTTTCCAATTGCACTGACATGAGAGCAGGAGATCTTATCTATAGAGCAGAGTGCTTCAGAGCTCAAAGTAAGCAATTAATGACTCTCCTTTGTTTGTTAGAGATACCACATTCTGTTATCTCAAGCTGCTGGCAGTCCAACTTGTGGTGACGTTACTCCCTGCTCTCAGGTGCTGATCTGTGTGCACCCAGAACAGATAATATCTCTCTTATCTCCTCAACAAAGCCAAAAAACAAAGCAATATATTTGGAGAAAGTCTTCAATTTCCTTTTCCTATATGTAGAAAGCTAATTATTGTAGAGAGCAATCTCATTTAAGGCACTTCCAATCCCTATGTGTATTTATGGGACTTTTTACATATAAGTGGATTTTTTTTTTACTTTGTATCACATCTTAATGCAAAAAGTATATACATTGCTCAAAAAGGGAACACTAAAATCGAACATCCTAGATCTCAATGAATGAAATTTTCCAGTTGCAATTCTTTATTCATTACATAGTGGAATGTGCTGAGAACAATAACATAAAAATTATCAATGAAAATCAAAATGCAAATCAAATTTCAGGCTGATCCAAATTCAGTGGAAATCCCTCAAGACAAGGAAATGAGGTTCAGTATTGTGTGACCTCCACGTGCCTGTATGACCTCTCTACAACGCGTGGCCATGCTCCTGAGGAGGCGGCGGATGTTCTCCTGAGGGATCTCCTCCCAGACCTGGGTTAAAGCATCAGTCTCCTCCTGGACGGTCTGTGTTACAATGTGGTGTTGGTGGATGGAACGAGACCTGATGTCCTAGATGTGCTCGATTGGATTCAGGTCCGGGGAGAGGGGAGCACAGTCTATAGCATCAATGCCTTCATCATGCAGGAACTGCTGACACATCCAGCCACATGAGACCCAGCATTGTCATGTATCAGAAGGAGCCCAGGGCCCACTGCACCTGCATATGGTTCTCACAATGGGTCTGAGGATATCATCCTGGTACCTAATGGCAGTCAGGGGACCTCTGGCAGCACATGGAGGGCTGTGTGACCCTCTAAAGAAACGCCTCCCCGCACCATTACTGACCCCCTGCCAAACTGGTCATACTGGAGGCTGTTGCTGGCAGCAGAACGTTCTCCATGGTGTCTCCAGTCTCTGTCACATGTGCTCAGTGTGAACCTGCTCTCATCCATTAAGAGCACAGGGCGCCAATGTCAAATCTACCAATCTTGGCGTTTCCTAGCAAATGCCAATCGCCTTGCACGGTCTTCGGCTGTATGCACCACAGCAACCTGTAAACGTCGGGCCCTCATACCATTACCACAGAGTTTGTTTCTGACATTTTGAGCAGACACATGGAGATTAGTGGCAGCTGGAGGTCATTGTGCAGGACCCTGACACTGCTCCTCCTGTTCCTCCTTGTACAATGGAGGAGGTAGCGGTCCTGCTGCTGGGTTGTTGCCCTGCTACAGCCCCCTCCACATCTCCTACTGTACTGGCCTGTCTCCTGGTATCTGCCCAATGCTCTGGATACTGTGCTGACAGACACAGCTAACCTTGCCGCCACAGCTCGCATTGATGCGCCATCCTGGATGAGCTGCACTACCTGAGCAACTTCTGTGAGTTGTAGACACCACCTCAGGCTACCTCTAGGGGTGAGAGCAACGACAAAATGCAAAAGTGACCAAAATCACAGCCAAAAAGGATGAGAACAGAGAAATGGTCTGTGGTCACCACCTGCAGAACCGCTCCTTTATAGGGGTTGTCTTGCTAATTTCCTCTCATTTCTACCTGTTGTCTGTTCAATTTGCACAACAGCAGGAGAAATTGAATCACAATCAATGTTGAATCATAACTGGACAGGTAGATTTCACAGAAGTGGGATTGACTTGGAGCCACATTGTGTTGTTTAAGTGTTTCCTTTATTTGTTTCCCTATATATATTAGACTAAAAAAAAAGTCAACCATTCCCTCCCTAACCCTCAGTAACAGCGCCATCCTTTTTGATGGCTGTATCTGGTATTGCACCTCAGCTCCATTCACTTAGATATTGCAGCACTACTAATGAACAACAGTGACGCTGTTTTGGTTATATATAGAGAGATGTTATTTTAACCTATGATGGTATCTGTGTCCTATATAAGAAGTTAGTGTTTCTCTCTATACTATGGGCCTATAAGTGTTTAAAAGGGATGATATATTGCTACATATTGTTATATCTATATAGAGAACGCCTATTATGCAATGAACTATATGTTGTCATAAGCCGTACTATATCTCTAGTGGTTTTGTAAATATATGTATAATTTTGTAATTACTGTTTTAATTATGTGCGATTTTGTTTATTTATAGCGATGATTTTGACATAGGTCAGATGGTGGCCGAAAACGTTGACGTCCTTGATTGTCGCTGATGTCATAAAGACTTTGATATCAATCTGAATTTAAATAAGGGAACATTCAATAAGCAAAAGAAGAGTGCGGTGGATGATATTGAATTTGATGGATTTGGATTGAACTTATCCTATCGACCAAGCACTATAGCCCACGACTACATTGTGTGCTGAGCAATATAGAAATACTGTTTTTGGGGAAACAAAGAAGGAAATAGCAGCAGATACTGTTGTGTAAGATGAAAGTCCCACATCTGCCCATAGGTAAAAAAAAAGGAGCCATTGATCCCAACATTACATTGTGGTATCCCTAGTGGTATCCCAGATTCACATTGCCAAGTTAAATGCCAGACTGGACTTAATTAAAGGGGTTGTCTCACTACAAGGATTGCTGCTTTTTAGGTTAAAGATCTTGCAAAAACAAGTCCCTTTGCAATATGTGTCCATTAACAGTGTCCTACCTATTCCTAGATATCCCCTCGCTATAGCTACAGACCTGTTCAATCTCTCCTGATAGGCTGCCAGCGCTGGTCGCTATAGCTACAGACCTGGCTTCTACTGCAGCCTAGTGGAAGCAAGTAAACACGCCCCTGAATTCAAAATGAAACCAAGAAAACAGGACTGACGTGAGATAAATCAATGTAGTGAGACAACCCCTTTAAAGGGGTTTTGCCACGATGTAATGTTGACGTGGGATCCTCCAAAATGGGCATTTAATCACTTTTCTAAATATATGTGATTACAAAAAGTGAAGCCTGTGAAAGCTATAGCTTTCTTTCCATGCCCTTAGTTACCTGAAAGTTTGCATTAGACACGACCAGGACACTGACAGGAGCTTGCGTGAAACACTTCTTATCTGATGACAGGGAACATGACTGAGCTTTCAAGGGGCTGTGGAGAAAAGTGCAGTGTATGAGGCTGTCTACTGTATAGAGAATCCACTGTTGTAATGTTATTATTTGAGTTAACTTTTGAGACGCTCCCTTATTCCTCACTCCTTGCTCACCCCCTCCCTCTCAAACCTGCAGCGTTCATGACTCACCATGATTTGTTTATATTCTCCTCTGTGCTGATAAGGAGGTAACAAACTCTCTTCCTGGCAAAACCCCTTTAAGGACCACCAGACTGGAAAGCTGTGTAACACTTCATCAATTGTTCTCTCCGGATACAACTATTATGTGTTCTGTTCTCTGAGTATCTATGAATCACAAGGAAGGGATTTTGTTATCTTCTGCTGTTACTCTGATGATACTTCTATGAGACATGCCGGCAGACAGGCTGATCCACTGTCACAGTGTCCTCGCCCAGCACCATTCCAGCAGCTTTGCTCTGCCCATGATGTGATCGGCTACAGTCTCCATAGATGTTTCATTCTTCAGCTGAATTCATTGAAGCAGCCATTATGTCTTGTATCAGCTTCATTCAGAGCTGTTACATTTCAGGGGCAAATCTGCTGTATACTTCACTTATGTAACTACAACATTGTCCACACGGCAAGGTTTTCGCATTTTCAGACAGTTTTCAGATTTGAAAACTGTCTGAAAACCGACCGCCAACCATCCCCATAGACTTCAATAGAAAACCCGTGCAGCAGTCTCCACTGAACGGATTTTCTGCCGGACAGTTTTTTACACCGCTGGCGTCACAAAAACCTTTCACCATGCACAACCTTCTGCCTGGTTTTCGGGTGGGAGATGTGCATTTGATTGGTTGAGGGAGAAGGCGAATCCGCAAACTGTGGACAGAACCGTCCCCCAAAACCATCCAAAAAAGGACAAAATACCGGACAGATTCCTAAGACAGAGTCTGACCAGTATTGTGTCACTGCCGTGTGGACGGACCCCTAGGAAGTAGGGCCATCTTTCCATTGAGCACACTAGGCAGTTACCCAGGGGCCCCACAAGTATAGGGGCCCCAAGTGGTGTATGTATGTCCCAGGAATACAAGAAACATAATCTGGATCCCTTGCTTGGCTTTGTCTGTTTAACGGTTTGTGTGTTTTTAGGATGTGCAAACAGTTAAAAACCATGGTGGAGAAGGGAGCCAAAGGCTCCCTGCCCTGCCAATTAGTCTTGTAGGCTGCAGGCTGCTGGTGTCCAGACATAAGTGGTGTGATAATATTGATGTGCTTGAGGGGGCTCGAGGTACGGCCAAGTGTGATGTCATGGATGTGGACAGGGCCCATAAGTCTGTTGAAACGGCTCTGCTAGGGAGACAACCTTGCTTAGGTAGGACATGTACTGTATAGAGGTTAAAGGGGTTGTCTCGCTATGCCATTTCACAGAGCCACTGGCAGCTTCCAATTCATGATTCCTTACGCTTCCTCGTCAGGCTGTGGGAAGTTCTATAGCAGTGATAAGCATATCTGCTCCATATTCAAAGCTCTTCTAATTGCAATGACATGAGAGCAGGAGATGTAATCTATAGTGCAGAGGGCTTCAGGGCTCAAAATAAACAAGCAAATTTAATCTCCTTTGTTTATTAGAAATAACACATTCTGTTCTCAAGCTGTCGTCCATCCTGGTGACGTCACTCCCTGCTCTCTATCTAATCAGGAAGGTAAAACAGAGAAACCTGTGTGCACTCAGAGCAGATAAAATCTCTCTTATATCCTGATCAAGGTAATATCAAAAGGATAAAAAGTCTTGATTTAACATTGCCTACATGTTGAAAACTAAGGTTTGTAATGAGACAACGCGTTTTATTCTTTTCTCTTCCTCCTATATGTGGGGGGAGTGGAAGAAACGCTACATTTACAATAATTTTGCAGGTGTAGTTGTTGCATTTTTAACCCCCGTTCCATCCCCTGCTGTGAGGGGGATTATAGTGTGGCTAACATTTCCCCTGGGATAACTTAGTTAAAGGGGTTTTGCCACGATCTCATCTCATACCTCCTGCATCCAGCTCTTCAGCTCTGTGTGCTCAGAAGGGGGCGTGTGTGATTTGTTTGAATTGCATATCATGTGACCCAGCAGGATGACATCACCAGGCCTTTCCTCTCTCTAGTCAAAGAAGGTCTATTTATGTATAGCACTGTGAGTAGCTGAGAGGTAAAGTTTTTGCCTCCAGGCACAAGGGTCCTAGGTTCAAATCCCTGCAGGAACCAAACCTGTGTTTTTTTTCTCTTTATCAATGCACAGACCTCATTGAGGTTTATTTTTATTTATTTGCACTCTTTGACTAATTACTAAGGAGTACAGAGGACGGGAGGAGAATGACAGCACCTGGGGTTTGAACACTCAGTACCTGCCTGAGAGGAGAGGTGATGTCTGAGCATGTGCGACCAGGAGTGAGCAGCTCTCAGCCCTGGTTGTATCCCCTGGAGACGAGCTGTAAACAATGGATCACTAAAGGAGCAGCTAAAACAAAAACGGTGCCGAATTTTTAATAATAATGGTGAAAATGTTTGTTATTTCATTTGCAGGCTTCCCACGTCAATTTTACTTTGTGGCAAAACCCCTCTAAAGGGGTATTTCCATCTTCCTATTGACAGGAGTCTTTCAGCCACAGGAAACAGACATGGCCATGTATGCTCAGCTGCCTCCTTTCACCTCTAGGAGAATTCCCCTTTAATATATTACATTGTTCTGCACTGATCCTGAGTTACAGGTTGTATTGTAGTCTAAGGTTGCATTTCTAATTCTGCATGCTGCAGAGCTGCACTCCTCCAAGATTCCTATTTGGTTCAGTTACAGAAAAGAGCTCTCTCTGCTGATTTATTCTGTGAAAGAAGGTCCTTATACTGGGTTATAGAAGCACAGTTAACCAGTTAGGGATGCAGCTCTGAACTACACAGTTGAGTCGCATTAGTATGACCACCTCCTACTTTTGACACCAGCGGCACATAGTTCATAGTCACGTGTGGTGTGCTGGCTTGGTGAGTATAGAAGGTCTGTGATAGGTTGTCTGCACACATATCTCTCATTGTTCTCATGGAGAGCAGGGGGGATTTACCAGAGTTGTAAAAAGGAATGTTTTAGGTTTTTCAGGACAGGGGGGAGGTTTTTCTAAAAACTGTGCATTGCTGGGGGAAAGGTATTGAAAAGAAAAGAAATGGCTCCATTATGAATAAGCGACGCGGAAACTGCGGAGAACCACATATCACTGATGTGAGAGGTGAACGCCGGCTTCAAAGGTGCAGGAGCGCAGACTAACACATTACAATTGTGCTGGTTACCACCAAAATGACCCAAAGGGGAACCAGGTGCGTGTCTAAACAATTCAGTGAACCCTACTGAGGCCCCGGAGCAGACAGATGTCACTGCCCCCTGCAACCCTACTGAGGACCCGGAGCAGACGGATGTCACTGCACCCTGTAACCCTAATGTGGGGGCCCCAAGCCATGGCCCTAACCTCTGAAACCCCGGGGGGGGGGGGGGGGGGGGGGCCCCGGAGCAACAGAATCCTGCACCTCTACAACCCTATGAGACCCGGAGCGACAAGTCACTGAACCTCGCAACCCTCTGGGGCCCCGGACAGACAGATATCACTGCACCTCGCTAACCCTACTGAGCCCCCGGGAGCAGGGGATTCACTGCCCCTTGCTAACCCTACTGTGTTGGGGGCCCTGGAGAAAACGGATGCCACTCCCTCGCAAACCCACTGGTATGGGCCCCGGAAAACGGATGTCACGCCCCTCTGCTAACCTATGAGACCCCGGAGCAACCAGATGCACTGACCTCTGCTAACCCTCGAGACCCCGGGCAGACGGATGTCACTGCCCTCTCTAACCCCTATGTGTAGGGGGCCCGGAGAGACGGATGCCCCCCCCTTGCTAACCCTTTCTGTTAGGGGGCCCCGGAGCATCAGATATCACTGCACCTCGCTAACCCTATGAGCCCCCGGGACAGAGGATGTCCCTGCCCTTTTGTAACCCACGAGACCCGGAGCAGACAGATATCACTGCCCCTTGCAAACCCCACTGAGCCCCGGAGCAGAAGGATGCACTGCCCTCTGCAACCCACGCTTGGGGGGCCCTGGAGCAACGGATTCACTGCACCTTGCTAACCCTACGGGTTATGGGGCCCGAGCAGACAGAGTCACTGCCCCCTTGCAAACCCTACTGTGTAGGGGCCCCAAGCAACATGTCACTGCACCTCTAAAACCCCTACATAGGGGCCCGGGAGCAGACAGATGTCACTGACCTCTGCTAACCCTACTGAATGAGGCCCTAGCAGACAGATGTCATCACCTCTGCTAACCCACTGTGTATGGGGCCTGGAGCGACGGATGTCACTGCACCCGCAAACCCTACTGTGTAGGGGGCCTGGAGCAAAGGACTAACTGCACCTCTGCAAACCCCTACTGTGTATGGGGCCGGGGAGTAAGGATTCACGCCCCTCTGAAACCCTGGTTGGGGCCCGGAGTGACGGATGTCCGCAACCTCTTGCAACCCTACTGTGTGTGAGGCTCCGGGAGAGAAATGTTGCTGACCTTTTTTAACCCTACTGTGTATGGGGCCCTGGAGCAAGGGATGTTCTGCCCCTCTGCTAGCCCTATTTGTATGGGACCGGAGCAACGGAGCACTGACCTCTGCAAACCCCCTACGTGTATGGGGCCCCCCAGCAGTGACGAATGTCACTGCCCCTGCAAAACCTTTGTGTATGGGGCCCCAAACAGAAGGAGTCACGCACCTCTGCAAACCCTCTTGTAGGGGTCCTGACCAGACGGTGCACTGCACCTCTGCAAAACCAAAACTGTGTATGGCCCCCATAGCAGCAAAGTCACTGCCCTCTGCTAACCCCCAACTGTGTAGGGGGGCCCCGGAGAGACGATGTCACTGAACCTCTGCAACCCTCTTTTAGGGGGCCCCGGAGCGAGGGATGTCACTGCACCTCTGCTAACCCTACGTGTATGGGGCCCCGGGAGCAGAAGATATAAATGCCCCTTGCAAAACCCTATGTGTATGGGGTCCCGGAGCAGAGGGGTGTCCGCACCTTGCAAACCTTCTGGTAGGGGGGCCCGGAAGACGGATTCACTACCCCCTCTGCAAACCCTACTGTGATGGGGCCCTGGAGCACACGGATGTCCAACGAAACCCTGCAACTGTATTTTGTATGGGGCCCTGGAGCAGATGGAAGTCACTGCACCTTTGCTAACAATGTTATTTTAGCAGAAAAGGCTTCAATGCCAATCAATAGAGGTTCACTTTTGACACTAATATAAAAAAAGGGATTGCCTTCCCCAATGAGTCACATTTTCTAGTTCATTGAACAGATGGACTTTGGGGTTTTCAGGGAAAAAAATCAGAAAAAAACACCCCGAACCAGTTTGGGAAAACCACAAGGTGGTGGGGAAGATTTTGGCTGAGCAATGTTTCGGGTTTGTCTCTGGCTTACTTTCCTGTGGAAGGGGGCTTTCAACCATTGGATTAAAAAAATTTTCCTTTTGGTCAGTACACCCCAAAATCCTCAAGGCGGTTGGGATCTTCCGCAACTATAGCAAAGAAAAAAGGAAGAGGGGGCGACAATAGTTTTATTGTAAATAATGATGAGTAATAACGGAAGGTAACTTCTCCCCTTTTTGGTGTTGCGCTCTTAATTTAAAGCAAAACACCAAAAGCGCTTACGGGCTTTTTGTCCCCCCCGTCCCTTTTACAGGGCAGCCGCTGGTCTCTAAGCTCCTTGGGATAACCGGGGGGAGAAAAATTTCCAAGGGAAGGAAAAAAAAAGATGGACCCGGCGCACGGTAATGGAAACGAAAAAGCCCAGGCTTAGGCTTTCTTTAGAAGAGTTTTTTTTTTCTTAAAAGGGATCGGTTTACCGAGACAAAATTAAAAACACAAAATAAAAAAGTACTTGACCGTTTCGCGCGTAAGCCGCGTTTCATCAGAATAAAAATATTCAAGGAACACTGAGTAAATAATTTTATAAATACAGATTATTGTAATTTTATTTTTCTCATGTTCCTTGAATATTTTTCTTTTTTGAAGCGGGGCTTTTCCGCGGAAACGCTCAAGTATTTTTTTATTTTTGGTTTTTTTTAATTTTGTCTGGGAAAACCCCGAGTCACTTTTAAGAATAAAAAAACTCTTTAATGAAAAGCCTTAGCCTGGGCTTTTTTTGTTTTCCATTACACTGGCCCCGGGGTCCTCTTTTTTTTCCCTTTCCCTTGGGATCTTCCAGCAAGACAAAGCAACATGTCACATGACTAGAAATGTCTGACATTTGTTGGGAGAACATGACAAATACTTCCAAGGACTGTACTGGCCCCATTATTTCCCAGGCTTGAAGCCAATTCAGCATCTGTGTTAGCCCCTGGATTTTGGTTTTGGGTCTATGGACCCTCCAGCGCTGGGGCCCCCGGGTGGTGGTGCGGGCTCTATGGCTCCTCCACAGCTGTGGGGCCCCTGGATGGGGGTGCGGCTCTAGGACCCTCCCAGCTGGGGGAAAACCCCTGGAGGTGGTGTTGGCTCTAGGGGACCCCCCAGCAGCTGGGGGAGCCCCTGGTGGGGTGTTGGCTCTAGGGAAACCTCCAGAGCTGTGGGGGCCCCTGGAGGGGTGTTGGCTCTATGGACCTTCCAGCCTTTGGGACCTCGGGATGGTGGTGTTGGCTCAAAGGATCCTCCAGCACGTGGGAACCCGGGATGGGGGTTTTGGCTCTATGGACCCTCCAGCAGCTGTGGGAGCCCCTGGATGGGGTGTTGGCTTTAGGGTCCTCCAGCAGTGTGGGGCCCAGGGTGGGGTGTTGGCCTATGGTTTTCCTCCAGCAGCTGGGGGCCCCCGGATGGGGTTTTGGCTCATGACCCCCCCGCATCTGGGGGCCCCCTGGATGGTGTGTTGCTCTATGAATCCTCCCGCGTGGGAACTCCTGGATGGTGGTGTTTTCTATAAATCCTCCAGAGTGTGGGGAACCCCCCCTGGATGGGGGGTTTTTGGGTCTATGACCCCCCCCGCATCTGTGGGGGCCCCTGGATGGGGGGGGTTGGCTCTTGGACCCCCAGAGCGTGAGGCCCCTGGTGGGGGGGTTTTGGCCCTTAGGTTCCTCCAGCATGTGGGCCCCTGGAGGGGGTTTTGGCTCTTGGACCCTCCAGCCGCTGTGGGGCCTCTGGATGGTGGTTTTTCCCCTTTTTGGACCCCCCAGCAGCTGGGGGACCCTGGATGGGGGTTTTGGCCTCTATGGCCCCTAGCAGCTGGGGAGCCCTGGATGGTGGTGTTGGCTCTAGGCCCCCTCCATCATTTGTGGGACCCCTAGATGGTGGTGTTGGCTCTATGGCCCCTCCAGCACGGGGACCCCCTTGGATGGGATTTTGGCTCTTGGATCCTCCAGCAGCGTGGCCCCCTAGTGGGGTGTTGGCTCTATGGACCCCCCAAACAGCTGTGGGAACCCCGGGGAGGGTGGTGTTGGTTAGGCTCCCCAGCACTGTGGGAGCCCCTGGATGGTGGGTTAAATCTATGGATCCTCCACAGCTGGGGGGACCCCCCAGATGGTGGTGTTGGCTCTTGGACCCCCAGTAGTGTGGGAGCCCGGGATGGGGGGTTTTTGGCTCTATGGATCCTCCACTCTTGGGAGCCCCGGGAGGTGGTTTTGGCTCTATGGACCCCCCACAGCGGGGGGCCTCTAGATGGTGGTGTTGGTTATGGACCCCCCAGCGCTGGGGGAAAACCCCGGGAAGGGTTGTTTTTGGGCTCTAGGGCTCCTCCAGCAGTGGGGAGCCCCGGATTGGTTTTGACTCTTTACCCTCCGAGCCGTGGGAACCGCGGATGGTGGTGTTGACTCTAGGACCCTCCAAAGCTGTGGGTTTTCAGTGGCCCACACCTGTACGCCCAACCGGATCCTTTTGAGCCCAACCCACCCCATCCGTTTGCACATGGCGGTTACTCTGGACATTAGGGAGTGATCATAACAATGTGACTCAACTGTGTATAATTTGGTATGTTTGAAGTAATGTTATATAGTACATTCACTTAACTTTTTATGTAGATGGTTCATAGAAATTAATTTTAAAATGTGCATAAAAGATGGACCTTCCCTTTAGGACGGCACATTCACCAAAGGGCCCATATCAGGCTGATATAATAGGGTTTCTTTTCCCTCAAGGGTCTTCACCATTTTTAATAAAACTATCCACACCACCTTGTTGACCATGTACTTTCTCGGTCATGGTATTGAGTGCAGCCTAAGCAAGAACCCTAATACCCGCTGCTGAAACAACAAATCCCAGCAGGACACGCTATGATCTAAACTGGGACGCCAGAGCTGGTTTAGCAGCATGAATTATCTTATCTAACCGATCCTGTGTTCTATCCAGATGTAATCTTCATTGAAAGGCAGCTATGGCTTATGATTGGGAGCATGTATCACACACTAGGGATATAATCTGATAATCCTTGTAAATTATATAGTTTTGATCTTGTCCTGTTATACACAGCGATCCGGCAGGTTTGATGATATGGATAATCCTCCAAAGTCGTTCCTCCAGCTTTTCAGCAGACACGTTGTTGTGCCACGGTCACACATAAATTTATCTAAAGGGAAATTTCCCCCTAACCCCCAAAAACATCTCTAAATTGTAGTATTGCCAGCAGCGGTCTTTGTTCCTAGTTAGCAGCCACCTGGGCCAAGTTTTCGGAAATCCCTTTAAAGGGGACACTTACCCTTTTTGGAAAAACGCAAGAAATTGATGGTTTTCTAAGATCTCTGCTTGCTGACCTTCACCGATTACTTGCAGTGGGTAATTAGTGCTGGTGATGTGACAGACACGCATATCTCCTTATACTTCAGCCACCACAGCTGTAGCTTGCAATGTACTCACCTTTTTAACCCCTTAAGGACCCGCCTATTTTTTCTTTATCTTTCCCATCTGTCTTCCAACACCTGTAACTTTTTACAAATATTTTACTGTCGATAAAGCTATATCATGGCTGCTGTGTTGTTCTTTTTAATTGGACCATTTAATGCACCATATAGTTTAGGGAGGTACCCCCCCCCCCCAAAAAAAAAATAAAAGTGTTGTTGGGATAGAATTAGAAAAACAAATGTAAATTTTTTTTTATTTTTATTATTTATTTATTTTTTTTTGGGGGGGGGGGGTCATTTTTACAGAGGTCATTGCAGCATAAATGACAGAAAACTATTTCCGGAGAGTCAAGATTCCGAAAACCCAAATTGATTTTTTCTTCCCTTTTTTAGTACAAAAAAAAAATTAAATTAAAAAAAATTTGCATTGCATCACTATTTCCTGAATCCAATAACTTTTTTCTTTTTCTGCCACTGACGCTTTAGCAGGCCTCGTTTTCAGTGGGCAGAGATGTAATTTTTTTTTTATTCAGATATATATAACTTTTTGATCCATTTTCATGTGATTTTGTTTTTTTGTAAAAGGTAGGATGACCAAATATAACCCACAAATCTGGTGTTGGGCATTTTACGTTTTTATGGTCTTCAGCAGGTGAGTTAAATAACATAATATTGTATTGGATACAGATGACACTAAAGCAATAATGTTTTCAGGTTTTTGCTTTCAGGATGCATAGAAAAAGATTTTCTTTATTTTTGTAAGAATTTTTTTTCCTATTTATTTTTATACAGTTAGTCACCCACCCCCCCAAAGGGAACCTGAACATACGATCGCTTTCTTGTCTTATATACTGCAGTACTTATGAATAAAATAACTTGCTTGCTCTCCCATCACATACTGCCTAAGCCTTCGATCCTGCATTAGGTCCTCAGCTGTCATGGAAAGCAAACAGGAGCCTGCCACTGTATTGCTGGAGGGCCAACTGGGTGGCAGAATGGGGCACAACACTCCTTGTAATGTCTGGGACGCCATGTTGTTGGTC
Organism: Phyllomedusa bahiana; assembly: GCA_025379985.1. Lineage (NCBI taxonomy): Eukaryota > Metazoa > Chordata > Amphibia > Anura > Hylidae > Phyllomedusa > Phyllomedusa bahiana. Next base: position 134,689 of record JAODAL010000915.1, read on the forward strand.
GTGTTGTTCACCGCATCAAAGTGGTTTAATGGCTGTGATTGGAGTCATCTATAATGCCACTCCCTATTGGCGTCTGTGATCTATAGTCGCTTATAAAGCGGGCTGCACCTGAGCCCAATCAAGGCACCCATGACATGAATGTAGGTAACAGCACTGTAAAGTTTAAAAGGGAAAACCTGCACATAGATTATGCCCCCTTTCTGAGGACAGCAAAGCATGTCAACCGCTTTTTCCAGCCGTTCCCTTTTTCCTTAAGATCTGAAATTTGAGTATTTAATGCTTAAATCTGCAGTTTTCACCCAAAAAGATCAGTTTTTTTTCATGCCCCGCCCATCGTAGGCAGCCCCAGCCCTGCCTACCCCGCCCACTTAAACGATAAACCTTTTATTTTTAATGGGCAAAAACATGTGAAAACTGTCGTGGGCGGGGCAACCCTTTTGGTGGCGGGGCAACACCTGCTATGAATAAAAATTTGAGCAAAATAATAAGGGACACAGCACTGGAAACAGCAGGGCTGTCACTAGCTTGTGCTGTCCTCAGCAAGGGGGGCAGGTGACATGTGACAGGTTCCCTTTGAACCACTACTGATCCAGTATAAAACCACCAAAGGTTCAACACTTTACTAACCGTGGGATAAAAAAGTAGAGTCATTTTTATAGATTATAGATATAATTGGGGGTTATTATTTATTTTTATATTTTCGGGGGAGTGGGATAAGCCCCTATAATTAAAATAATTAGTCAAAAATGGACATAAGACTCTTAGTCCAAATTTTGATCAAGCAGGTGACGTCATTGAAGAAGATCCTTATTTATGTTAAATGTTGGGCACAACAGCAATCCACACTGGCAAAACACAGCCTGGGTAATCCCTCACAGCCCCGAGGACTGCAGCTCAAATCCTGCTCTGCCGCATCTATACATAGGTCTAATCTTTGCCTGGTGGATATTTGGCTTCAGAAGCAATGATAAACTAGAGCCAGGCATAGCACAGGGAATACTAAATGGCTTATCCCGTTACTGTGACAGGTTAATACTCGGTGTGTAATTAACATTACAGGCCAATTAGTGCAGACATTCCACAGGACGGATTCACAGGAGCAGCTCACTTCCTCCGCTTCCAATGGAATGAGTGTGCCGCCCGGGTCTGAACGTCCTGTCCGCGTGCAGGCTCCGCGCTGTCACCCGTAAGAGCGGATATTGCAGGAAAACATCCTCAAGACGTCTTTTATAAAGGAAACGGTCTTGATTAATTGAAATAAGTGCAGTTTAGGCTTTTGCCTGTATTCGCTAAGGAGATGGTGAAGACGTTACAGAATCCTCCGCCTGAGTTGTGCGGTTTCTGAGTATATACGGTATATAACACTTATAGATGATATTCCCAGAGGCCTAATGGAAAAAGAGCAAGAGTTAGAAATGGCAACAGGAATATAAATCTGTATGTAATAGAAGGAGTCCAGCAATCGCTACGAGCCGCCCTCACAGAACGGGAAGAAAACAAATTTTAGAAATAAAAAAAAATAAATTCCCTAAATAAACCAGTAACAGCCTCAGACCAATTTTTCTGTCATTTTAAGAACAGTGACTGGTGACAAGGACTGACGTTTCGGTCCTCCTGAACCTTAAGGGTGTGTTCACACGGGTAAATTTGGCCGTATTTTCGCTTAATAGGCAAAATGTTGGGGCCCGTTACGGTAATCCATACCTCAAGAGAACTATGGTTACGCCTCCCTCCCCTGTACAATACGATCAATTTACCAGGGGAGATAAGTGACATTTAATTGCGGCGAATACCGCGCGAGTAATGATGTCAAGGAGCCCGGGGGCAAAGACCCCCTCCTCCCCCCGCGCCGTGGGAGTATGTGAATCAGCGCGAGCTTCCGAAACACGCGATGTACTGCAGCAGGTACTGTAGGTGCCGCAATACATCGTGTGAACATAGCCGAAAGGGAACCTACTGTTTAACCTGTTGGCTGCCTGTTACAGAGCAAACCCAACATATCTTTTTATACCTGTGTGGAAGGACTCCAGTGGGGGCTCGTCAAAAAACAGCTTTCCCGCTATAAGCATGCCTACAGTGAGAGCTGTCAGTCACTGATAAGGACCACCCACTGGACTCCTAAGTCCAGAATGTGTATAGGGGGCTAAAATATAAGCTATACTGAATATTTCCCATAAAGCTATGTTGGAAAATATACGGAAGGTTGTCAGTCACTGACCTGGGTTCTAGCACCAAATCCCTCCTATGGCAGCCGTTTATTGGCCTCAGCTGTCACATGCTTCTACTTACCGCCCCGTTCAGAGCTGGTCACTTCTAAATGTTGCCATAAATGAGTGGTATTCGACTCTGCAGCCAACCAGCCAAAACAGAAGACCGGAGGGAGGCAGCGCTGGCCCCAGAGACCTGAGGAAGGGGAGCAAAAGATTCCGTTTCATTTTATCCAGGCCCCAAGAGCTGTGCCATATTCTTATGAAGTGGACAACCCCCTGAAGTCATACTTCCCAACTTCTGAAAACTATCTTCAGGGAGATTCACATTCTTCTGAAGGTTTTTTTTACAAGCTGCACCCCTTTTTACAGAGCACACCCCATCTCAAAGACCACGCCTCCGTATAGGCTCCTCCTCAAAAAATTTATAAAAAAATATATTATTATAATAATATATATATAATAGACAGACTATGCAGGGTTTTTAACGTGCAGGTAAAGTTGACGATTTCATTGGTACCGTGTTGGGATACATAAGTACCATAATAATAGCACCTCTTTCTGTCGACCACACAGGGCTTCGAACTTCCGGGATTGGATCCTGGCCATGGCATCAGGAGCCCGATTGTACTTTACAGCCAGCTCCGGCTGCACTGGGTGCAAGCATAACTTTTGTGTGTGTACTACGCAAGCCCCATTGACTGTGGCCGAGAGATTTGCCAACGCTTTTTGAAAAATCCGAAAACTCCCCTATCCCCACAAGTTGACAACCCCAACCGTGTTTCTCTGCTGTTTTCTATTGTGAGAAAAAAAGCAAGTAAACCGTCCACCCTTCAACACTATCGAAATCTGTGGTAAATTCTTACTACATCAGTAGATCAGTTGGAGTAATCCCCTGTACGCTGGATGGAAAACCAGCCTTTGCCCACCACCATGTAGACCCCTACACAAAAACCATATAACTCCCATGCCCTCCCAGTGGATTTGGGGGTTCCCAGCATGAAAAAAGCAGGTCGCAACGTCGGCTCTCCAGCTGTTGGGAAACTACAGCCCCCATCATGCCCAATGATATAGATTATATAAATGCATGATGGGGGTTGTAGTTTCCCCAACAGCTGGAGAGCCGACGTTGCAGACCCCCGATTTAAAGGGGATATTTCCATCTTCCTATTTCTATACCGGGCAGGAGTCTTTCAGCCACAGAAAGCAGAGACATGGCCATGTATGCTCAGCTGCCTCCTTTCACCTCTATGAGAATTCTGAACATAACCAACTAGATGTTCTTGGCTATACTCAAAATGCCCATAAAAATGAAGGGAGAGCACTAGGAATGGAACTAGGGAGATGGAAATACTATAACTAGGGCTCTGCAGGGGATCTGGAGCTCTGTAGGACAAAAAAAACCAACGTATTTAAAGTGGTTGTCTCACTACAAGGATTGCTGCTTTTTATATTAAAGATCTTGCAATAACAAGTCACTTTGTAATATATGTCCATTAACAGTGTCCTACCTACTCCGAGATATCCCCTCTTGTATGGGCTGCATCAGCTCCTCATGTTGCTATAGCTACAGACCTGTTAGATCTATCCTGATAGGCTGCCAGCACTGGTTGCTATAGCTTCATACCTGGCTTCTACTGCAGCCTAGTAGAAGCCAGTAAATACGCCCCTGAATTGAAAATGAAACCAAGAAAACAGGACTGAGGTGAGATGAATCAATGTAGTGAGACAACCCATTTAAAGATAAAACAAGAACATTATAAAGTTCTGCACTTTTTTCTTTTTAAATGGGTTGTCCAGTTGAAAAAATTATACTCAAATGGGCCCAAGGCGGAGAAAAATAGATTAAAAAAAAAAAAAAAAGATACTTACCCCCTGGTCCCCCACCACCGCAGCTCCAGAGCATCTCTTCACTTCTAGGTTCTCATCCCATCACACAGAGAAGGCTCGCTCTCTATAGTAAGTGAATGGAGCACGACCCTCTCCCATGAGCTCTTTAGCAGCAGCAGTGGACGGCTGGAAGGCAAGGATCTATGGAAGCTCTGGAGCAGCAGCAGTGGAGGAGTGGAAGGCAAGGATCTATGGAAGCTCTGGAGCAGCAGCAGTGGAGGACTGGAAGGCAAGGATCTATGGAAGCTCTGGAGCAGCAGCAGTGGAGGACTGGAAGGCAAGGATCTATGGAAGCTCTGGAGCAGCAGCAGTGGAGGACTGGAAGGCAAGGATCTGGGGAAGCTCTGGAGCAGCAGCAGTGGAGGACTGGAAGGCAAGGATCTGGGGAAGCTCTGGAGCAGCAGCAGTGGAGGACTGGAAGGCAAGGATCTGGGGAAGCTCTGGAGCAGCAGCAGTGGAGGACTGGAAGGCAAGGATCTGGGGAAGGGAGCCCCCCCAAGGCCCCCCCCCCCCCGTCTAACCCTTGGAGAGTGTGGAAAAGGTGCCGGAAAGGCGTTTTGGGGGGAAAGGGGTCTGGAGCACAGCAGGGGAGGACTGGAAGGAAAGGATCTAGGGAAGCTCGGGGGGCGGGCAGCAGGGGGAGGACGGGAAAGGGGCAAGGTCTAGGGGAAGCTCTGGAGTAGCAGCAGTGGAGGCTGGAAGGCAAGGATTTTGGGAAGCTGGGGGAGCAGCAGCATTGGAGGATTTGGAAGGCAAGGATCTGGGGGGGCTTGGGGGCCCCCAGCGTGGGGGACGGGAAGGCTGGGGATCTGGGGAAGCTCTGGGCCCCAGAGTGGGGGGAGGGAAAGGGAAAAAGGATCGGGGGAAGCTCTGGGGGCAGCAGCAGTGGAGGGAGGGAAGGAAAAGGATCTGGGGAAGCTCGGGGAGCAGCAGCAGTGGAGGACAAAAAGGGCCCCAAGGATCTAGGGAAGCTCTGGGCAGCAGCAGTGGGGGACGGGAAAGGGGCAAGGATCGGGGGAAGCTCGGAGCAGCAGAAAGGGAGGACTGGAAGGCAAAGGATGGGGGGAAGCTTGGAGCAGCAGCAAGGGAGGACGGGAAAAGGCAAGGTTTTCTGGGGGAAGCTCTGGAGCAGCAGATGGAGGACTGGAAGGAAAAGGTTGGGGAAGCTTTTTGGGCAGCGCAGTGGAGGACTGGGGGAAAAGGATTGGGGAAGTCGGGAGCAGCAGCAGTGGAGGATTGGAAGGCAAGGTTCTGGGGAAGCTTGGAGCAGCAGTGGAGGACTGTGGAAGGGGGATCGGGGGAAGCTCGGGGGAGCAGCAGCAGTGGGGGAAATGGAAGGAAAAGGATTGGGGAAGCTCTGGCCGCAGCAGTGGGGAGTGGAAGGCAAGGATTGGGAAGCTCGGGAGCATCAGCAGTGGAAGGCAAGGTTTGGGGGAAAGCTCTGGAGAAATCACGGGGAAGGCAAGGATCGGGGGGAAAGCTTGGGGCAGCAGCAGGGGAAAGGGAAAAAGGGGATCGGGGGAAGGGCTCGGGAGCAGCAGCAGGGGAAAAGGCAAGGATCGGGGGAAGCCGGGGCCCGCAAGTGGGGGAAGGGATTTGGGGGAAGCTCTGGAGCAGCAGCGGGGAAGGAAAGGGAAACGGGGAAAGGGCTCTGGGGGACAAGAGGGGAAAGGGGCCCAAGGTTTTCCGGGGGAAGTTTGGGAGAAGCGGCAGTGGAAGGCAAGGATCGGGGAAAGCTCTGGGGGCAGGGGCAGGGGAAAGGGAAAAGGTCGGGGGGAAAAACTGGAGCAGAAAGCAGTAGAGGAGGGGAAAGGCAAGGGATCTGGGGGGAAAAACGGGAAAACACCCACCCAGTAGGGGAAAGGGGAAAAAGGAAAGGGATCTGGGGGAAGCTCGGAGAAAGCAGCAGTAGAGGATGGAAGGCAAAACCCGGGGGAAAGCTCTGGGCTAAAGCAGGGGCGGATTTGGAAGGCTGGGAAGGGGGGAAACCCTGGAAAAAGCAGAAAGTAGAGGACAAAAAGGAAATTTTATCGGGGGGAAAGCCCCGGGAAACAGAAACCCAGTAAGGACTGGAAGGAAAGTTCGGGGGAAGCTCGGGGGCGAGCACCCCGGGTAGGGGATGGAAGGAAAGTATTTTGGGGAAGCTTGGGCACCCAGCGGGGGGACTGGAAGGAAGGGAAATCTGGGGAAGCTCTGGAGCAGCAGCGGGCGGACGGGAAAGGAAAGGGATCTATGGTGCTCGGATTTGAAAGTGGGGGACTGGAAGGCAAAGTTTTTGGGAAGCTCGGGGAGCGCGTGGGGGACGGAGGCAAAGATTCGGGGAACCCTTTTGGAGAAAGAAAGCATGGGGGGGACTGGAAGGCAAGACCGGGGAAGCTCGGGAGAAATCACGTGGGGGAACGGGAAAGGGAAATGGTTTTGGGGAAATTTCTGGAGCAGCACCCATTGGGGGGGGGAAAAAAACGGGAAAGGCAAGGAGGGGGGAAAAGCCTGGAGCAGCACCCGGGGGTGGAGGACGGGAAGGAAAGGTTTTGGGGGAAGCTCTGGACCCACCAGCAGTGGGGGGACTGGAAGGCAAGGTTTCGGGGGGGAAGCTCTGGAGCATCAGCAGTGGAGGAGTGGAAGGCAAGGATCTGGGAAGCACTGGAGCATCAGCAGTGGAGGACTCGAAGGCAAGGATCTGGTGGGAAGCCTGGAGAAACGCATTTGGAAGGCAAGGAATCGGGGGAAGCTCGGGAGAAAGAAAGAAAGGGGAAAAGGCAAGGATCTGGGGAAGCTCTGGAGCAGCAGCAGTGGAAGGCAAGGATCTGGGGAAGCTCTGGAGCAGCAGCAGTGGAAGGCAAGGATCTGGGGAAGCTCTGGAGCAGCAGCAGTGGAAGGCAAGGATCTGGGGAAGCTCTGGAGCAGCAGCAGTGGAAGGCAAGGATCTGGGGAAGCTCTGGGCAGCAGCAGGGGAAAGGGCAAGGTTTTGGGGAAAAGTCTGGAGGAAACAGGTAAAAGGCAAGGATCGGGGAAAGCTCTGGAGCACAGCAGGGAAAGGGAAAGGATTGGGGAACTCTGGAGCAGCAGCAGTGGAAGGCAAGGATCGGGGGAAGTCTGGGGGAAAGCGGGGGGGGAAGGAAAGGGTTTCTGGGGAAGCTCGGGAGAAAGCAGCAGTGGAAGGAAAGGGATCGGGGAAAGCCGGGAAGCAGCAGCGTGGGGGGAACGGGAAAGGGCTAGGATCGGGGGGAAACACGGAAAACAGCAGCAGTAAAAAAAAGGATGGCAATTTCCCCGGGGGGAAAAGCTCGGGAAAAAGAAACAGTGAGGACGGGAAAGGCAAGTATCGGGGAAGCTCTGGAGCTGCAGCAGTGGCGGACTGGAAGGCAAGGATTGGGGAAGTTTCCTGGAGCAGCAGCATGGGGGGGCGGGAAAGGAAAAGGACCCAGGGAAAAGCCTGGGTAGCAGTGGAGGACGGGAAAGGGCAATTTTTGGGGGAAAGTTGGAGCAGCAGAAAGTGGGGGACGGGGAAGGAAAGGGACCCTGGGAAGCTCTGAGCGCACCCGTGGATGGACGGAAAAGGCAAGGATCGGGGGAAAAGCTCGGGGAGCAGCACCCAGGGGAGGACGGGAAAGGGCAAGGATCTGGGGGCCCCTTGGAGCAGCAGAAGGGGAGGACTGGAAGGCAAGGCGGGGGGAAAGCATTTGGAGCAGCATTTGGAGGCTGGGAAGGAAAAGTAAAAATTTTTTTTTTTCTGTATTTCTAACCAGACAGGGCCCACATAAGAATAATTTGTATTAAACCCTGACGGGAAAAGGGACAGGGTTTTTACACCCCAGGGGTTTTAAAATACCCTTCATGCTCACACGGGCTGCGGGGGGGCCGTTTTCGCCTCCTAAGCAAACCAAAAAACCCTTCTACCCCAATTTGATTACAAGCAGGTATCTTAAAAACTATAAGGAACTCTAGCATAAGATATATCAGAAAAATCGAACCTTTTCATCATACAATGAAAAAAAAATTTCCCCTCTAAATTTTCCAGTGGGTGGGAGAAATTTTACCTCTTTAAATCCTTTTTTTCCGTAAAAGAAAAAATTTGCACGCAAACAGCCACTTTTGTCCAAAACTGTATTTGTAAAACTAGTAATTAATCTATTTAGCTCTGTTCAAACCAAAAGATGCAAAATACAGTTGAATTTATTTATACAAATTAATTGAAAAGCAGAGATCCTTTTTTTTTTGTTTTCAAGTTTCCCCCAAAAATACCGCTTTTTTTATCTCCAGGTCAAAATGCAGGAATACTGCAGTGTCCAAAACATACACTTTATAAATATATATTTATATATAAAACTATAACCAGTAGTCACTCATGTAAGGATAGGGAGGGGTAGAGGGGTGGTCCGCGGGGGCTGCTCTCCCAGGGGGTCAAGTATTGCCCTTTCCCCAAACTTTTGGGGGGTTTTGGGGGGAAAGGGCCCTTGATTGGGCGCCCTGGGGGGGGGGGGGACTATTTAGTAACAATGGAGATCTATGGAGTAAGGCACTATTGATTGGGGCCCCCCTAATTGGGCCCCCACAAAAACCCAAAAAAGACATAAGTAAAAATCAAAGGGATTATTGAGGGGGGCGGGAAGACAAGTCTTATGTTATCTAGATGATCACTCTTATTTAATAAAGAGGGGTCGTCCAGTTTAGAAACCCCCTCTTCATACACCCTACAGAGGAATTATGTGTTAGGTGAAGGAGTCCTCCGTTCAATCTGGAGGACCTGTCCTGTATTATTCAGACAACCCATTAATATGACTATATACTATGTAATGCTTCATTTCTCCTGGGGTGGTGCTGCAGGGAAACCGAACACCTTTTAAAGATTTTAGTGGATTTTTGAAAATCCCAACAGGGGGATCTACTTTTTGCCAAGAAACCCTTCTAACAATAGGATTTGCCCAAACCAGAGAAAACCTTTAACCTTTTGTCTACATTACAAGATCTCTATCACTACTCTCCTGAAGCAAAGGATAATGACCTACTGGTGCATCTCAAAAAATTAGAATATCACTGAAAACGTAATTGATATCACTAACTTAAGTCAAATAGAGAAACCCATATATTGTATAGACTCGTTACAGTATGAATTACAATGTTGAGCCCCATAAGATAGTCCTGGAGAACCCCTTTAATTTTCAATGATATTCCGATTTTTTGAGATGCACTAGTACACAGGTGTCAAACTGCCGGCCCTCCAGCTGTTGAGAAACTACAACTCCCATCATGCATTTATATAATCTATAACAGTGGGCATGATGGGAGTTGTAGTTTCCCAACAGCTGGAGGGCCAGCAGTTTGATACCCCTGCACTAGTATGTCTGCTGGTAAAACTGAAAGGGGGCTTCCAAGTTTACAATTGGTTTTTTCCATTTTTTTAATCAAATCCTATTTGCAATATTGCTAGCTTCTCCCTGGATGCAGAGTTTTTTCCAACCCGTGGCTCCTCAGCTATCCCACAACTACAACTCCCAGCATGCAGTGATCGTCTTCAGCTGTCATTGCATGCTAGGAGTTGGAGTCTTGGGACAGCTGGGGAACCATAGGTTGGAAAAAACTGCCTTAAAGCCATACAAGTGTGTACAAAGTCTTTAAGCTACCTATAGATATTAGAAATATGTTACCAGGTCCCTAATGATGCAATATCTATGGGGGCTGGGAGGCGCTGGTGGAAGTATTGAGCGGTCAAGTTGAATTTGTTCCAGTCTGATAATATTGATCCTCCAGGTCTGGATAAGATTTGATCTCTCTGATCTGCACATGTATATCCATGTCTTAAGCCATGTGACTGTAGTAGTCAGCCATGTTAGCAAAAGAGCTTCTAAATATTAACTTACTATAGGTCTGTGGCCTCACAGGAAGACAATGGGCCTCATTTATCACAGCTGTATGGTACCAACCAATCAGAACTGAGCTTTCATTTTGTAAACTGCTTTGAAGGAATGAAAGCTGAGCTCTGATTGGATGCTATGAGCTCTGATTGATTGCTATGGGCCACAAAGATAGTCTTCTTGCTAGACAGTGTTAATACATAAGGCCCAATATGTCCATCTAGAAGGAGAACCGTCTTGTGCATCTCCTAGCTATAACCGTATGGGGCCTTTATGAAACAGCATTCATTTCCAACTGCACCCTGCACATTTTTTGTAGTGGTATCTTATTTTATGTAGTGTCCTTGGGTTGTTTCCAGCTAAGATTTTTTGGGAGAAATTTGGGAAAGGGTGTTATCAAAAGGGTTTGCTCAATCACAGTGTCCTACAGGTATGTTCACACAGCTTCTTTTTGGGCCGTTTTTAGGGAAAAAGGGTTTCAAAATTTCAGCCCACCCTAAGTTTTAAAATCTCCTTCATGAAAATAAGGGTAACTGCCCCTTCATTGCCCCACAAAGTGCATTTTCAATTGAAATTTGCGAGTTTTTGGGGATGCAATTCCCGTATAAAAACCCGTGAGGTAAATTTCCAATTAAAAATGGAAAAAAGGGAAAAGGGGTTTTTCCCAAAATTTCACCTCGGGGCCAGGATTTTTTTAAAAGGGGAAATTTGGAGCGTTTTTGGGAAGCATAATTTTAAAACTTTTCCCAAAAAAACGGGGTCCCCCCCCAAAACCCTTTAAGGGCGGGCATCTTTCAAACTACAACCCCCCATCCCCCCAAATTATTATAAAATTTATATAAATGCGGGGATGGGATTTTTCCTTTGACACTGGGGGGCGCAGTTTGGGGATCCCTGACCAAGGGGTTTAAGGGTCTTTTTTATGGTTGGAGAGTTTAAAATTAAATTGATGACTGAACATCTGCTATGTGTTAGGACATCATGACTATGACTGCATGTGGTTATGTCTTGTGGGGATTAGGAAAAACAAATTTTTAGGGGGGGGTTTTGGGAAAAAAATTTTTTAAGATCCCTTCTTTGGGAAAGAGCTCAAGTCTACGAGTCTTGTATGGATCCACCTTTGCCTACTGAAGATGCACACAGTTTTGGGGTCATACCTTTCAGAGCGTCAGGGGTCTCTGAACAGTGCAAACCATTGAGAAATGTTAGGAAACAAGGGGGGAAGGCCATTTTTCCCCCCCCCTGGTTCTCCCGCCCCTTGAAAATTTAACAAAAATGCTTAAAAATGATTTAGGCTTTTAACTAAGGTCGGACCGCAAGACGGGTTCATAGCATGTCCGGTTTGTAACAGCTCCCTGTAAGAACACAAGAAATATAAAGAACATTTCCTGGACTGGGCTCATCCTACATTATTCCAGTTGTCGCCGACCACAGCCCAGGTACTTTGGGTTTTCCAGTTTAATTTCCCAAAATTAAAAAGGGGGAAAGTTTTTGTGTTTTGTCCAAGTGCTTATTGGTCGTCCAAGAAAACACGCGGTGACCATGTCCCCCCCGCCCCCTTCGGGATGCCCCCCGGGTTTCCCCTTTTTTCCCTGGATTTGTGCATGGTTACCAAAAATTCCCTGAGACCTCAAACTGGCGAGTTAAATTGGGGAAACCGAGGCAGCAGTCAGGTGGTTTTTCCGGGGAAGGGAAAAGAGTGCAGAGAAAGAGACAGCAATTAGAGGGGTTTTTTTTCCGGGAGGGGCGCCCGAAAGGTAGTTTTTTTTCGGGGACCCTGGTTAAAAAAAAAAAAAAAAAACTGAACAGGTGGCGGGGCTCCCAACCCGAGTGTCCTTTCCCCCCAGATTTTGTCAGTTTTTTGGGTGGGCGAAAAAAGGGGATAAGTACCCCCTGTGCCGGTAGCTCATCTCATGCGGTTCTGCCTAAATCAGTGGAAACAATGCAGGATGGGGGTTTCCACCTTGGTCGGGAAAGGGATTTTTCCCACAGTTTCTTAGCGTGGTCGTTGGCCTGGGTCTCCAAAGAACCCGGGTCAAAAAATTCCCTTCGAAAGGGGAAGATACCTAAAGAAAGGGAAAATACACATTAAGGGGTTATGTTGGCGACGGACCTTCATTTTCAGCCATTGCTGGGGCAACGGAGTCCCATTACTTTGAAGATGATTTGGGGTCCCCCCCCCTCCCAGGTCCTTCAAGTCTGAAACCCCAAAGCAAAATAAATCAAGGGACCAAATTCTGAAAAGTGAGAACATGACTCCTTGTCACCTCTATGAAAACTTGTCTTCAAGAAAAAAATTATCTAAAAATATTCCTACCTACAGTGAAAACGCTTACGCTTTTTAAAACATCTGCACAGGGGGCCCCTTTAGAGACTTTGGTTACAACCGGGAAAAAATTCAGCACGAGTTTTTGCCGCCGCCCGGGGGCTTATACCAAATGTGGGGACTTTTTTTTTTTTTTTTTTTTTGTTTTTTTTCCCTTCCTTCCTTGTCCCCTGTTCCCCCCTTCACCCCTTTAAATAAATTTAAAATTTTACTCTTCCCTTTGCAAATTTTGGGTTTATGGGGTATTTTTTTTTTTTACAAAAGCATATGTTTACTCTTTCGGACGGTTTGCCCATTTGGTTATCTCGGGGACATTAAGTCCTTTTTATATATCATTTATCTCTTAGGGTTTTTTATGCGGGGTCACTGTTTTTTTTGTTGTGAATTGTGACTACATTTCCCAACTTATTTTTCAGGCCTAAATTCTTGGGTAATATTTTTTATGTATTGTGAAATTTTGGGAAATTTTCCCCCAAGTCTCCCCGGGTTTGCTTTTAAATTTTTGTATAATCTGCCCCCTTTCAATAAGCATCTTTTAAATCAAAAAAAAAAAAATAAAATAAAGCACGCCTTTTTTTTTCAATAAAATAAACAAACCCCCACCGGCCCCCCATAAAATCAATGATGTCCCCCAATGCGTGGGACCCCTTTTATGTGCCCAAAACCCAAAGCACCATCGCTTTTTTTGGGTTTTTTAATGCGGGAGTTTGGAAAACATTAAAAACCTTGGTAGGAACATGACCAATTGACTTCTGTTAGGAAGTGTTTGTGAGCATACTCTGGGAGAGAAAAACCTATGCCAGAAACTATCCAGTTACTTTTTGGCTCTTTCTTTCCTTTGAGTTTTTTGGGCTTCCTTTTATAAAGCAAAAATTTAGCAAGTGGGTCTCGGGAAACTGTTTTGTTCTTCGGATGTTTAAACCTTTTCCCTTATCCCCAAATGGTCTATAAAGGTGTCCTAAGGGGGGTTCTGGCCCCCTTTCTTTAAGACGGGGCTGCAGTCCACAAGATAGCATGTAGTTTTTGTTGTTGTTTCTAACCATTTTTTGTTTCCCAATTTGTAAAAACCCGGGACATGAAGCCAAAATTGGGACTATGCTTCCCAAAGAAACTCCAAGGGAAAGTCCCCACAGCCCCGGGTTTTTCACCCATTTTTTACGGGACTTTTTTTGGGTTAAAAAACTCTGTAAACCGGGGACAATTTTTAAAAATGGCCCCTTAAAAGGGAAAAACCCACGCAGGGGTCCCCGCTGTAGGGGTTTTTTCCGGGGGGCGGCCCGACAAACCTTAAACTTTTAAATTCTTCCCCCCAATTTTTGGTGGTTTTTGAACATGTTAATGCAAAAGGGGGGGGCTTTTCCCCCGAAAAAATGTTTGAAAAAAAGCCGTTTCCCCCCCCCCCCCCCCCCCCAGGGGCCCCATGTAAAACCCGGAAAAAAACATTTGCAAATCCCGGTAATGGAAAACCGTTTGAAATACTTTTTCCCAAACAGAACCCTTTTGGAGACCCAAAGAAGGGGTGCAAAACATATTGGGGATAGGGCCCAAGTTCCAACTTCTCAGTGGGTAAAATAAGGAAAACGCAAATCCGGAGTTTTTCCCAAGGAACGACAAACTCTTAACCACATGGGATCCATCTAATCCGTGTCGTATGTGTCCGGAGTATGTGAGTTCTCTAGTGGATGCTGTACTCGGGCTTTTTCCAAACTTCCGATATAACTTTAGATTATGAGTCACGTTTTACGTTAGGGATGATTAATCGTAAATAACAACCAGTTGGACCGGGGGTTTTTCTCAACCTTTTCCATTTTTATTGTATCCCCAAAAAGTAGTGGTGAAGCTGTGCCAAAAAGGCCGTTTTGTAAAAACCTCAGGAAAAATTTTGGATCCAGGGGGGCAAAAGGGGACCCTATGCCCCTGAAATTAAAACCCCACTGGAATATATTAAAGGGATATATTGATGGCTTTTTCCCCTGAGGTCCCCCCAGGACTTTATGACCAGTAATGGAAAAACCCTTCAATCCCGGAAAATAAAGGGGGGCACACTCCCCTTAAATTGCTTGTCTCACAAACAAGGATTGCTTTTTAAATTTTAAAAGACCCTTGCAAAAAACAAGTCATTTCGCAAAAAAGTGTCCATTACCAGTGTCCAACCTATTCTGGATACCCCCTCTCTTTTATGGGCGCATCAGCTCCTCAGGTCATTATACTACAGAATGTTTGATCTCTCATGTTTAGGCTCCCAAAACGGGTTGCTATGGGTTTACAGCCCCGGCTTCTACTAAAACCATAGAACCAGAAAACCCCCAAAAGGGGGGGGTTAAAAAATTTAAAAAACCAAAGGGAAAAACCCAGGACTGGGTAAAAAAAATCAATGTGGGTGAGAAAAACCCCTTTTAAAAGGGGTTATCCTTGAAATTACAACATTAAAACCCGGGATCCTCAATTAAAGACCGTGGGGGACTGACACCTCTGCCAATCCAATGACTGAGGGGGCACTCCAAAGAGCAAATGTCTCACAAAGGTTTAATTTGTGATCATTTTTAGGAGCATTTTTTGTTCTTTTGTACCAACTTCTCTAGAAATAGGGCGGGAGCCCCAGTTTTGGGGCCCCCGTTCAAATCTGCCCTCAGGGTTTCCCTTTTGGACCCTCCAAGGCGGGAGGAAGGCCAGATCTTTTATGTGACCGAAAACCTTGGCCCCTTTAAGGGATGTCTTTTTACAAAAATTTAAGACCATCGGTTTTCGGTCATTTTAAAAGAAAATAAATGGTGCTGCACGCTGGGCTATTTTTTTTTACTGTCATTTTTGACAATCTGCACAGAGAACCTCAAAGTGAACTTCTGACACAGATGTGAGCGGGGGAGCTGCACTAGCAGGCACAGCAGCCAACAAATGTATACAGCTGTGCCTGGTAAACGCTGAAGGGGACAGGGAGCACCGCAGCCCCTTCAAAACGAGGTTCTTTTTGGGTTTTCCCCTCTAGGGAAATTAACACCTATAGGTAGAAAAAAGGCATCGATGTGGTCACACTGGAAACCCCTTTAATCGCCGCCTTTCCATGTAGAATTCCTCGATTTTATCTTTCGGTCACAGATTTCAATTTAAAGAGGTTGTTTTTTTTAAAACATTGTTTTCATCTCACCAAATTTCCGTTTTTTTTGGGTTTAATTGTAAACCCAGGGGCTTGTTTTACTGGCTTCTACTAGGCCCCAGTAAAGCCAGGTCTGTACTATGAAACCCCAGTGCTGGCAGCCTATCAGGAGCGATCAAACAGGTCGAAAACAAAGCAACCTTTTGTTGCCCCCTATCAGGAGAGCGCCCTGCTATAGCGACATGAGGACGGATGCAGCCCTTACATGGGGGAATTTTAAGGAATAGGTGGGACATAAAAATTGGCATATATTACAAGTGATTTTTTTTGCAAGCCCCTTTAAATTTTTAAAAAAGCGAAATCCTTGTAGTGAGAAAACCCCCTTTAAATTGTCCAATGTTACCGTGTTTCCCCGATAGAACAACACCCCTATAGTAAGACGTAGCGGTTCTTAGGGGGGGTCGCCTAATTTTAAAAAACGTACCCCGAAAGAAAGGACGAAGCGGCTTGTACGGAGCTCTCGGAAAACAGGCAGCATGTGTCATCCGCTGCGTGCGGGGGCCTGATAAAGGGTCATGCCTGTCCCGGGGAAAAAGAGCGGCCGGCGGGGGGCCCGGAGCAGCGAGGAGGCAGCGCGGGGAGGAGCAGGGGGCCAGGTAAGTTTTTTTTTCTCCCCACGTTCCCCTATACCTGCCTACAGCTGGCCCTAAAACCTGCCTACACTGGCCCTATACCTCCCTTTCAGCTGCCCCTATACCGCCTAAGGCTGCCCCTATACCTGCCCTATTTAAAGCATACCCCGAAAGTAAGACATTTTGGGACTTTTGGGGGTAAAAAAATGTAAGACGTGTCTTACTTTCGGGGAAATGGGAAATTAAAAAAGTTTTTGGAGATGGAAAAAAATCCCCCCTTTCACGCCCCGTTCAAAGGGAATCATTTTAAAGCAGAAAAAAGAGTTCGTTTGCCTTTTGAGGCTGGAGCTTTTCATCCACTTTAAAGGATGGTGGGGTCGGGGACTGTTTGTTCTGCCAGGTTTAAATTTTTTTTTCCCGTTCATATTTGAGGAAATGGGCGCACTTTTGAAACTGAAAATAAAAAATTAATAATTTCAGCAACATTAATGGATTGGCCAACCCCGGGCCATGGGGTTGTTCGGCTTCCTGGTTTAATGAACATCCCCCGGGGTGAAGGAGGGTTTTCTGGTGAAACCCCAAAATCATGCCTCGGGCCCACCACTATTACGTCCAGCTTTGGTAAAGACTACGCAGTCCTATGTAAAACCACGGGAAAACATCCCCGGGAAAGGGGGTTTGGGAAAAAATCCCATGGTTTTAAGGACCCAAAATTTCCCCCAATTTCCGCTCAGCTTTTACCCCAAGTGTTTTTTGTACGGTTGGACTCGTCGGACCGGTTGTATTCTGCATCAGCGACTCCCGGGGATCCCCAGATGCAAACAGACAGGTTTCCCCCTTTGAAACCTCTTCCCCCAAGAGCCCCAAAAATGTGTCACGTGGGGCAGACATTACAGCTCCGCCCCTGAAACCCTGGGCCCCCTACCCAAAGACTCCCCCCCCCTACGCATCCCACCTTAACTCCATACCGGCATCACCCCACTCAGAAAAAAAACCCAAGTGTTAACTACCCCAGAATGTTCACGCCCCTTTAGGGACATTTTTTTACGGGAAATTCAATGAAATGGGAAAAAAGGGGTTTTCCCAAAGGGGGCTTTTTTTTAAAAAAAAAAAAAATTTTTTTTTTTTAAAATTTTTTTTTTCTAAAAACCCCCCCCCCGGGTTTTTTCCCCTTTTTTTAAAAAACCCCAAAAAATAATTATTTTTTTGGGGTTGGTTTAAAAAAAAAAAAAAAAAAAAAAAAAAAAAAAAAAAAAAAAAAAAAAAAAAAAAAAAAAAAAAAAAAAAAAAAAACAAAAAAAAAAAAAAAAAAAAAAAAAAAAAAAAAAAAAAAAAAAAAAAAAAAAAAAAAAAAAAAAAAAAAAAAAAAAAAAAAAAAAAAAAAAGAAAAAAAAAAAAAAAAAAAAAAAAAAAAAAAAAATGAAAAAAAAAAAGAAAAGAAAAAAAAAAAAAAAAAAAACACAAGAAAAAAAAAAAAAATTAAAAAAAAAAAAAAAAAAAAAAGGTTTTTTTTCCCCTTTTTCCCAAATTTTGGAAGGTTTAAAAACCCCCCCCGGGTTTTCCCCCCCCAAAAAAAAAAAAAAAACCAAAAAAAAACCCCCCAAAAACCCCCCAAAAAAGGGGAAAAAAAAAAAATTAAAACCCCCCGGGGGGGAAAAAAAATTTTTAAATTTTTTGTTAAAGGGGAAATTTTTTGGGGGTTTTTTAAAGAAAATTTTTTGGGGAAAAAAAAAACCCAAAAACCCCCCCGGGAAAAAAAATTTTGGGGTTTTCCCCCTTTTTGGGGGGTTTTTTTACCAAAATTTTTTTAAAAAAACCCCCCCCAAAAGGGGAAAAACCCCAAAAAAAACCCCCTGTTAAATCCCCTTCCCCCAAATTTAAAACCAAAAACCCCCCCCCCCCTTTTTGGGGGGTAAACCCCCCTTTTTAAAAAATTAAAAAATTTTTAAAAAAAACCCCTTTTTTTGGGGGGGGTTGGGGAAAAAAAAATTTCGGTTTGGAACCTTTTTTTAAAAAAAATTTTTTTTTTAAAACCCCCCAAAAAAAAAAAAAAAAAAAGGGGGATTTAAAAACCCCCGGCCCCAAAAAAGGAGGAAGGGGGGGTTTTTTTGGGGGGGGCCCAGGGTTTTGGGGGAAACCCCCCAAAAAAAAAAAGGGCCCCCAAAAAAAAAAACCCTTCCCAATTTCCCCCTTTTTTTAACCCAAACCCCCCCCAAATTTTTTAAAAAAACCCCAAAACCCCCGGGGGAAAAAAGGGGTTTAGGGAAAGGTTTTTTTTTTCCCCCCCCCCAAAAAAAACCCCCCCTTAAAAAAGGGGGGAAAAAAATTTTTAAAAACCCAAAAAACCCCCGGCCTTTTTAAAAAAAAAAACCCCCCCCGCGGGGGCCCCCCCTTTTTGGGGAAAAAGGGGGGCCGGCCAAACCCCCCCCCCCGGGGGGGGAAAAACCCCCCCAAACCCCCCCCCCTTTTTTTTAAAAAAAAAAAAAAAAAATTTTTGGGGGGAAAAAAAAAACCCCCCCCCCCCCGGGGGGTTTTTTAACCCCCCCCCCTTTCCCCCCCCTTTAAACCCCCAAACCAAAACCCCCCCCCCGGGTAAGGGAAAACCCCCCAAAAAAAACCCCCCCCCGGGGTTAAGGGCCAAACCCCCCCATCCCCCCGGGGGGGGGAAAAAAAAAAACCCCCCCCCCCCTTTGGGGTTAAAAAAAAACCCCCCAAACCCCCCCAAAAAAAATTTAAAAGGGGGAAAACCCCCCCCCCTCCCCCGGGGGTTGGGGGGCCCAAAGGAAACCCCCCCCCAAAAAAACCGGGGGGGGCCCCCCCCCCCCCCCCCTTTTGGGGGAAAAAAAAAAACCCCCCCAACCCCCTTTTTGGGGGGGGAAAAAAAAAAACCCCCCCCCCCGTGGGGGGGAAAAAAAACCCCAACCCCCCCCCGGGGGGGGGGGGCCCCCCCCCCCCGGGCCCCCCCGGGGGGGGGCCCCCCCCCACCCCGGGGCCCCCCCCCTTTTGGGGAAAAGGGGAAAAAAACCCCCCGGGCCCCCCCCCCTTTCCCCCCCCCCCCAGGGGGGGCCGGGGGCCCCAAAAAACCCCCAAGGGGCCCCAAATTTTAAAAGGGGGGAAAACCCCCCCCTCCAAGGGGCCCCGGGGGGAAAGGGGGGAAACCCCCCCCCCCCAACCCAAAGGGGGGCCCCCCCCCCAACCCCCCCGGGGCCCGGGGGGCCGGGGAAAACCCCCCCCCCCCCAAGGGGGGGTTAAAAAAAACCCCAACCCCCCAAGGGGGGGGGGTTTCCCCCCCCCCCCCCAACCCCAAAAAAGGGGGGGGGAAACCCCACCCCCCCCCCCCCAAAAGGGGAAAAAACCCCCCCCCCCAGGGGCCCAAGGGATGGGGGGGGAAAAAACCCCCTTCCCCCCGGGGGGGCCAAAACCCAAACCAAACCCCCCCAAGGGCCCCGGGGGGGGGCCCCAAACCCCCCCCCCCCGGGGGGGGCCAAACCCCCCCCCCCCCGGGGGGGTTTCCCCCCCACCCCCCCCCCCGTGGGGGGAAAGGAAAAACCCCCCCCCCCCCCGGGGAAAACCAAAACCCCCCCCCCCCCAGGGGGGTTTTTAGGGCCCCCCCCAAAAAAACCCCCCCCCCCCCCCCTTTTTTTGGGGGAAAAAAACCCCCCCCGGGGGGGCCCCCCGGGGGAAAAAAAACCCCCCCGCCCCGGGGGGCCCCGGTGGGGGCCCCCCCCCCCCCCCCCGGGGGCCCAAAGCCCAAAACCCCCCCGGGCCCCCCCCCCGGGGGTCCCCCCGGGGGGGGGGGCCCCAAAACCCGGGGGGGGCCCCCCCCCCCGGGGTCCCCCCCCCCACAAAAAAAACCCCCCCCCCCCCCCGGAAAAACCCCCCCCCCCCCCCCCAACCCCAAAAACCCCCCCCCCCCCCCAAAATAAGCCCCCCCCCCCACCCCCCCCCCCCCCCCAAAAAACCCAAACCCCCCCGGGGGGGGGGCCCCAATTCCCGGGGCCCCCCCCCAAAGGGGCCCCCCCCGCCCAAAACCCCGGGGCCCCCCCTTTGGGGGCCCCGGGGAAACCCCAAAAAAAACCCCCCCCCGGGGGCCCCCCCCAAAAAAAAAAAAACCCCCCCCCCCCGGGGCCCCCCAAAAAAAAAAGGGGCCCCCAGCCCCGGGGGCGGCCCCCCCCCCCGGGGGCCCCCCCCCGGGGGGGGGGCCCCCCCCCCCCCCCCAAAAATTGGGGGCCCCCCCCCAAACCCCAAAAGGGGGGCCCCCCCCCGGGGGTTTAAAAAACCCCCCCCCCCCGGGGCCCCCGGGGGGGGGGGTTAAAACCCCCCCCCAAGGGGGGGAAAAAGGGGGGTTTTAAAAACCCCCCCATCCCGGGGGCCCTTTGGGAACCCCCAAACCAAACCCCCCCGGGCCCCAGGGTTTTGGGCCCCCCAAAAACCCCCCCCCCGGGGCCCCAAAAAAAAACCCCCCCCCCCCCCGGGGGGGGGGGGGAAAGCCCAACCCCCCCCGGGGCTTCCCCCGGGGGCCCCCGACCAAACCCCTTTTGGGGGGGGCCCCCCCCAAATTAAAACCCCCCCCAACCCCGGGGGGCCCCCCGGGGGCCCCCCCCCCCCCCGGGGAAACCCCGGGGGCCCCCCAAAAAACCCCACCCGGGGGCCCCCCCCAAAAAAAAAAAACCCCCCCCCGGGGGGCCCCCCCCAGGGAAAAAAAAAAACCCCCCCCGCCCCCCCCCCAAAACCCCCACCCCCCCCCCAAACCGGGGGCCCCCCCCCCCCCCCCCAAAAAGGTGGGGGGGAAAAAAAAACCCCCCCCCCCCGGGGGGGGGCCAAAACCCCCCCCCCCCGGGGAAATTGGGGGGGCCCCCCCCCCCCCTAAAAGGGGGAAAAAGAGGGCCCCCAAACCGGGGCCCCCCAAAGGGGGGGGGCCCCCCCCCCCCCCCAACCGGGGGCCCCCCCCGGGGAACCAAACCCCCAAAACCCCCCCCCAAAAAACCCCCCCCCCCAAAAAAAAAAAACCCCCAAAACCCCCGGGGGGGCCCCCCCCCCCGGGGGGAAACCCCCGGGGGAAAAACCCCCCCCCCCGGGGCCCCAACCCCCAAAGGGGGCCCCCCCCCATAAAAAACCCCCCCCCCCGGGGGGTCCCCAAAACCCCCCGGGGGGCCCCCCCTTTTTTTTTTCCTTTTTTTTTTCCCCCCCCTTTTTTTGGGGGGGCCCCCCCCGGGGGTTTTCCTTAAAAAATTCCCCTTTTTTTTTAACCCCAAAACCTTTGGGGGAAAAAGGGCCCCCCTTTTTTTAAAAAAAAAAATTTTTTTTTTTTTTTTTTTTTCCCCCCCCCCCAAATTAGGGGGAAAAAAAAGGGGAAAAAACCCCCCCCCCCGGGGGGGAAGGGGCCCCCAAACCCCAGGGGGGTTTTTTTTACACCACCTCCGGGGGCTCCCACAGTGCTGGAGGGTCAATAGCCCCAACACCACCATCCAGGGTCCCCACAGCTGCTGGAGGGTCCATAGACCCAAACCCAACCACCATCCAGGGCTCCCACAGCTGCTGGAGGGTCCATAGAGCCAACACCACCTTTCCGGGGGCTCCAACAGCTACTGGGGGGTCCATAGAGCCAACACCACCATCCGGGGGCTCCCACAGCTACTGGGAAAGGGCCCAAAGAGCCAACACCACCATCCGGGGCTCCCACAGCTGCTGGAGGATCCATAACCCAAACATCACCAGCTATACTGAAGGACCCATAGAGCCACACCCACCATCCAGGGGCTCCACAGCTGCGGGAGGGTCCATAGACCCAAACACGCCACCCCAGGGGCTCCACACTGCTGGTAATAGAGCCAAACACCCCCCATCCAGGGGCCCCCAAACTGCTGGGGGTCAATAGAGCCAACACCACCATCCGGGGGCCCCACAGCTGCTGGAGGGTCCATAGAGCCAACACCACCATCCAGGGGCCCCACAGATGATGGAAGATCCATAAAGCCAACACCTAATGTGACTGAACTGTCTATAAATTTAGTTGTAGACTACTTTTGTTTTTTTAATTCTTTCATACCCAATTTTTTCTGTTGATGTAGCCACATGAGAAGTTGTTTCCTTGCAGGACAAGTTGCATTTGGTAATGTTACCATTTAACGCATCATATATTGTAACGGAGAACCGAACTATGGGCCCCCTGTATGAACCTGTTTAGGTCTAAAACTCACTTTTTTGCCCATAGCTTACTGTGGAATTAATTTTTTTTTTTTGTCTACAACATTCACCGTGAGGGATAAACAGGATATGATGTTAGATTGGGCTTCTTCAGATGCAGTGATACCAATGAGGTGACGGACACTTTTTCACCGCACAGATTAAGGATCTTTAATCTACATCAATGAAAAAATAATGGCACAGGATGCTGGCTGTAAGGAGGCCCGCAGGTCGGGTACCTGTCCGTCAGAGACCCCCGTGTGCCCAGCAAAGGTGGCAGAAGCAGGTACTTTTTGGCATTTCTGCCTTCTCATTCAATCACTCTTAAAGACCAAATGGGACAACTTTTACGCTGGAGGTTGAAAAACGCAACAAAAAGGCAAGCAATTACAAAACCACGCCTGCCAGTAGAAGGCTCCCGGTCACTGCTCTTACCTTTTGCACATTTTTCAGTTTTGGTGGCAAGTTGTCCCTAATCATCTTCATAGCCTTCAGTGGAGGCTCATTAAAATAAGGTGGTTCTCCATCTACCATCTCGATTACCATGATACCCAGGGACCAGATATCCACCTGAGAATGGGGTAAAATACACAGTGACAAATCACCCAAAAGTCCCCCAAAAATTTAAAACCCCCAACCCGGGAAATTGCCTCCCCCTCGGGGCCAAAGGGGAAAACCTGGAGTGATTCGGGGCCATCCAGTAAGGAGTTCCTACCAGAGACTTCCGACGAGGAACTTCTTTGTTTACCTGGGCGCAAAACCCAAAGTCTGAGAGCTTCACCTGCAAAGAGAAAAACATGTTACAGATGCTATACGGTAACCTCAAAAAATGGAATGTGATAGATGGTCAAGTTGTCACCACAGCGCGCCCGGGCGCCACAGAGAGAGACAGCGCGCCCGGGCGCCACAGAGAGGGAGAGCCCCCGGGGCCCACAAGGGGGAGAGCGCGCCCGGGCCCACGGGGAAAAAGGGAGAGCGCGCCCGGGCGCCCAAGGGGAGGCGCCCCCGGGGGCCCCAGAGGGGAAAGGCGCGCCCGGCGCCACAAGAGAGGGGGGAGCGCCCCCGGGGCGCCAAAAGGAGGGAAGCGCCCCCGGGGCGCCACAGAGGAGGGAGAGCGCCCGGGCCCCACAGAGAGGGAGGGGCCGCCCGGGCGCCACAGAGAGGAGAGCGCGCCCGGGGCCCACAGAGAGGGAGAGCGGCCCGGGCGCCCCGAGAGGAGAGCGCCCGGGGGGCCCAAGAGGGGGAAGCGGCCCGGGCGCCACAGAAGGGAGAGCGCGCCCGGGCGCCAAAAGAAGGGAAGCGCCCCCGGGGCCACAGAAGGGAGGCGCCCCGGGCGCCACAGAGGGAGAGCGCGCCCCAGCGCCACAGAGGGAGAGCCGCCCGAGCGCCAAAAGGGGAGAAGCGCGCCCGGGCGCCACAGAGGGAGAGCGCGCCCGGGCGCCACAGAGGGAGAGCGCGCCCGGGCGCCACAGAGGGAGAGCGCGCCCGAGCGCCACAGAGGGAGAGCGCGCCCGAGCGCCACAGAGGGAGAGCGCGCCCGAGCGCCACAGAGGGAGAGCGCGCCCGAGCGCCACAGAGGGAGAGCGCGCCCGCGCGCCCCAGAGGGAGAGAGCGCCCGAGCGCCACAGAGGGAGAGAGCGCGCCCGAGCGCCACAGAGGGAGAGCGCGCCCGGGCGCCACAGAGGGAGCCCGAGCGCACAAAATGATTTATTCACTTATGTCAATACAAAATTTCAGCTTTGTCATTGGGGCCTTTTTTGAGTTGACATTGGTGAATAAATCACAGAAATCTGAGGAGAGCTGCCATTTCTTCAATTTACAGCTCAAGGTGAAGTTTGCGAACACCTGGGAACAATGAATAATTTGTTTGCCAAAGTGCTGCTGCCTCTTCCTTAAAGTAGAGCAACAACCAGAAATGACACAGATAGATCTTCCACATCAGGGCCAGATTGTAGTACATATGTTATGCCAGTTTCATTACCCGTCCATCGTGGGTCAGTAGGATCGAGTCACTCTTGATGTCCCGGTGAATGACTCCCTGGGCGTGCAGCACAGACAGAGCTTTCAGGACGGATACACACACAGCTGCAATCTGCTCCTCATTCATCCTGAAAGCAAACAACATCAGTGACAAGTCTGGGGAGAACACTAAATGAAAGCCGTCACAGATGTTCTGATAAATGTGACCAATAACAGTGACACAAGAAAAATGACTGGAAAATAAAAAGACACCAACAAATCTGATGGAAAACTGCTGAAGAACATGAACATCTCTGAGCAATGACTAATGAAAACACATTGCCGTTAAAGCGCGGGGTCTAAGATGACCCCAAGGCCAACCTGGACCTAAGAGCTGAATTACACAGGTTATCCAGCTTCTGGGCAAGAGTTATTGCAGAGCAAGACAGTGCCAGCGAAATTCAATGTTCCTCCAATGACTCGCAAATCTACCATATGCAATATAGGCGCTCCATCACAGTGGCCTGATAGCTGGCTGTTGTATAGCAGACATGTTGTCAGAGTCTACAGATGGGCTGCAGGGAATCCACTAGATATTAGGATATTCTCATGGTTTATCTGGACCATTACAGGTTTAGTGCCCCTAAGAGATCAGCTTCTTTATTGTACCAGTATAAGTACACTGATCAGCCATGACATTAACCCTTCCTCCCTAATATTGGTCAGGTCCTCTTACAGCACCAAAACATCTCTGATCCATCACGGCATGAGCTCCACAAGTCCTCTGAAGGTGTCCTGTGTTACCTGGCTCCAAGAGGTTAGCAACAGATCCTTCAACCAGTTCCTCACTGGGTTTAGCCCCTACTTCCCCCCCTTGCTAAATAGGGTTACATAGTTTGTAAGGCCGAAAAAAAGAGACAGCCGTCCATCCAATTCAGTCTATTGTGCTAAAGTGTTGATCCAGAGGAGGCAAAAAGCCACATGAGGTAGAAGCCAATTGTCCTCATTTTAGGGAAAACTTTCCTTCTCGACTCCAATCTGGCAATCGGAAAAATCCCTGGATCAATGACCCGTCTCCAGAATCCTGGTCACTATAACTTGTTATATTATTACATCTAGAAATGTATCCAGACCCTTCTCCAGAATCCCGGTCAAAATACCTGTTATATTATTACATTTTAGAAATGTATCCAGACCCTTCTCCAGAATCCTGGTCACTATAAAATTGTTTTTATTATTACATCTAGAAAAGTATCCAGACCCCCCTCCAGAATCCTGGGACTAAAAAATTGTTATATTACATCTAGAAATGTATCCAGACCCTTTTTCAGAATCCTGGGCACTAATAACTTGTTATATTACATCTAGAAATGTATCCAGACCTTCTCCAGAATCCATGGGCACTATAACTTGTTCTATTATTACATCTAGAAATGTATCCAGACCTTCTCCAGAATCCTGGGCACTATAACTTGTTATATTATTACATCTAGAAATGTATCCAGACCCTTCTCCAAATCCTGGGTCACTATAATTTGTTCTATTATTACATCTAGAAATGTATCCAGACCCTTCTCCATGAATCCTGGTCACTATAACTTGTTATATTATTACATCTAGAAATGTATCCAGACCCTTCTCCAGAATCCTGGTCACTATAATCTTGTTATATTATTACATCTAGAAAATGTATCCAGACCTTCTCCAGAATCCGGGTCACTATAACTTGTTATATTATTACATCTAGAAAAGTATCCAGACCCTTCTCCAGAATCCTGGGCACTATAACTTGTTATATTACATCTAGAAATGTATCCAGACCCTTTCTCCAGAATCCTGGGCACTATAACTTGTTATATTATTACATCTAGAATGTATCCAGACCCTTCTCCAGAATCCTGGTCACTATAATTTGTTCTATTATTACATCTAGAAATGTATCCAGACCCTTCTCCAAAATCCAGGTCAATATAACTTGTTCTATTATTACATCTAGAAATGAAATCCAGACCCTATTCCGGGAATCTTGGTCCTAAAAAATTGTTCTATTTTACATCTAGAAATGTATCCAACCCTTCCCCAGAATCCTGGTCACTATAACTTGTTTATATTATTACATTCTAGAAATGTATCCAGACCCTTCTCCAGAATCCTGGTCACTATAACTTGTTTATTATTACATCTAGAAATGTATCTAGAACCCTTCTCCAGAATCCTGGTCACTACAATTTGTTCTATTATACATCTAGAAATGAAATCCAGACCCTTCTCCAGAATCCTGGTCACTATAACTGTTATATTATTACATCTAGAAATGTATCCAGATCCTTCTCCAGAATCTCCGTCACTATAACTTGTTATATTACATCTAGAAATGTCTCCAGACCCTTCTTGAACTTTTTTAGTGAATTTACCATAACAAGTTCCTCTGGCAGAGAGTTCCACGGTCTCACTACTCTTACAGTAAAGAATCCCTTTCTATGTTTATGTAGAAACTTTCTTTCCTCAAGACATAGAGGACGCCCCCTTGTTCTGGATACAGTCCTGGGTATAAATAGGGTTATTTTCCTTTTCCTTAGTACAAGCAGGATTGAACGCTTTAACACTTTCTCGCACTTTTTCTGTTAACGAAAAATAGTAAAAAGTGTCTTTTTTTTACTCCGCAAAAGTGCTGCTAAATGAAGTTTTGTAATTGTGTTACTTTTCCCATCACAGATGTTTATATGTAGGTGATCTAGTTTTAGGGACACCAGGGGCGGTTTAATAAATGTATTTTTGTGTTTTTTAATTTATATTTTA
The DNA here is from genome assembly GCA_025379985.1 of Phyllomedusa bahiana. Taxonomy (NCBI): domain Eukaryota; kingdom Metazoa; phylum Chordata; class Amphibia; order Anura; family Hylidae; genus Phyllomedusa; species Phyllomedusa bahiana. The sequence goes on from JAODAL010000915.1 coordinate 161,637, forward strand.
TATATTGTGCAAACTCATACAGTAAGAAAAAGCCTTTTGGGGGCATTCCTACATCACTTTTTTTGCCCGATCTCCTCTGTAACTCGGGCTGATGTTTTATATATAAATGCATTGAAACAAAATGGAGCTGATCAGACAGACCGAGGGGAAAGTCACTGAAAAGGCGTGGGCCCCCGAGTTTGGTGACCCACGGGCACTGGGAGCAGGAAGTCACGGGGCTTCCTGCCTATCTGTATATACAGTCCTTACTATGCGCTGTGTATACAACAATTGGGATGGCAGTGGAGAGGCAGCTGATACTGGCAGCTGGCTCTCTACAATTAGTGTTCCAGTTTCCCGACCCCCAAGGCCCGTTTATAGCCCTTGAGGGGGTCGGCATCCAGTTAAAGGGGTGTTCCACATTTACAACATGTTCACTAGTCAGTCAGGGATATTATAATAGGAAAAAAAAAAACATCCCCGTTAAAAACTCTGCTCCAGTGTGGCCCGCCCACTCCTGGTCAATGATGTCCCATTTGTTCTTCAGCTATTCACTGGCCGCAGCGGTTATTTCCGGGATTTAAAACTTGTGGCTGCAGAAATACGGGGAACCCCTGACCGTAAAACCCCTTTCACCCGGGCACACTGGGGCTGGTAGAAATGCTGGAACAGGGCACATATTAAAAGGTGAGCTTTTTAGTTATTTTTTCTTCTGCAAAAGGCGCTTTTCAGACAAGGTTTTGACACTGATCTGGAAGCTGAAAATTTAGTACCCAAATCAGCCGTGTGAACGCACCCTTAGTGCCGCCCAGATCCTAACAATGTTTTTTTAAAGTTCCCAAACCCCTGGCCGTTCACTTGCTGCCCTAATAAAATTTTCCCCCCACGACAGGAGCTTTGTCAAAAGGATGATAAAACACTATTATCCCCATTACGGCGGATCAGTAAAATACCCTTCCTTTCCCTTAAGGCCGTCCCCCAAACTTTGTTTTAAAAAACTGCAGGAGGCTGAAACTCAAAGACCAAGTATAAATTATAACTGACTGTACGGGAAAAAGGGGGGCCCGCCCGGAGTATTGGAAAACACTAAACGAAAGGGGACACTTTGGGGGAACAAATAAAAAAATTTTTTGGAAAGGTAGAAAAAGAAACTAAAGTAGCTCAGTTTATTTTATTTTTTTGGGATGAAAAAAAAAAAAACCGGGTCATGTCAAATTAAAAAAAATGAAAAGAATAAAAAAAAAAATTTGGGGAGCAAGGGAAACAAAAGTAATAGCAGAGCCCCAACCCGACTAAAAGAGCAAAAACCCCTCTTTTTATCCCTCCGCTTACCGGGTGGGGTGTCACAAATGCCCTCAAGGCCCCTCCTTCCAGAAACTCCATTACAACCCACAACTCATCTCCAACCAAGTAACTGTTGTACATCTCCACCACGTTCTCATGCTGGTAATCCCGCATGTCACCCCCCTGCAGAACCCGGGAAAGGGTTTACTTTTGGGTTTCCCACAACCTAAAGGAAAAACCCACACCCAACTAAACCCAAGGAAAAGGCCCCATGGCCTCCTGAGTTAAAATAGGCCCAAGAAAAAAGGGGGGCAAAAAAACCGGGAAACAAGACCTGCCCCTGCATTAGGAGATGTAAAATTATTTAAAATTACACACAAAAAATACATTATTATATATATAAAAAATATATTTAAATATATAATATATATATATATATATATATATAATTATATATATATATATGTTTTATATTGTAATATATAAAAATATATACACCAAAACACACAAAACCAAACAACAAAATGCTAAAAAAAATTACTAAAACACAAAACCCCCAAAAAATACCCCCATCCTGGGTTAATAATTTTACAATTTCCAGTTGAAACCCTTCTATTTCTTTAATATAAGGGAAGGGGAAATCAAATAAATTCATGGAGTCGGATGGGGAAAAAATCAATTTAGATTAAACCAACTTCAGGGGAAAATTTCCCCCCAAGAAAAGGAAAAAAGATTTTTCCCAGTTTGTGGGGCCCCCCACGGCCTTTTATGACCTCCCTACAACTTTCTGGGCTTTCCCCCCCTTTGTGGAGGCGGGGGGGATGTTCTCCTGAGGGGATCTCCTCCCAGCCCGGGGTTAAAGCATCAGTCACCTCCTGGACAGTCTTTTTGGGGCCCGGGGCCGTTGGTGGATGGAACGAGCCCCCTTTTGCCCTAGATGTGCCCCGATCGGTTTCGGGGCGGGGGAAACGGGAAACAAAAGGGTCTAAGCTCAATGCCTTCCTCTGCGGGAAACGCGGGACACACCCACCCAACATAAGACCGACTTTGCCCTGTTCAAAAGGGCCCCCAAACCCCCCACTGCACCTGCTTTAATGGTCTCACAAGGGGTCTGGGGAATCTCACCCCGGGGTCCCTTAATGGCAGTCGGGGGACCTCTGGCAGCACTTTAAAAGGCTGTGTGACCCTCTAAAGAAACGCCCCCCGCCCATTACTGCCCCCCTTCCAAACTGGGCATGCGGGAAGGCTTTTAAAAGGGACAGCACAACGTTCTCCATGTGTCTCCAGACTCGGGTAACTTGCTAAAGTTTGAACCTCTCCCCCACCCGTGAAGAGCACAGGGCCCCCAAATGTCAAACCCCCCCAAAATTTTGGGTGTTTATTTGGCAAAGGCCAACGCCCTGCACGGTTTTGGGGCTGAAAGGGCCCCAACCGCCCTTGTGGACGTCGGGCCCTCATCCCCAATTACCAGGGGGCCTGTTCCTGACGTTTGAGCGGGAACACATGGGTTTAGCAGCTGCTGGGGGTTTAAAGTGGCTCCTGACTGCTCCCCCCGGGTTGCTCCTTCCCCAAAAAGGAGGGGGTTTAGCGGTCCTGCTGCGGGTTGACCTCCCTAGGGCCCCACTCCCCCTTTCCCCTGTTGTTTTGGGCCTGTCTCCAAATTTCTAGAAACTGGGGCTGACAGACACGCTCACGGGGATGTGCCACCCTGGGACTAGAAAACCCCCTCTTGCTACCCAAGGGGGGCCAGAGGAAAGAAAAAAAAGAAAAGGTGCCCAAAAACAACAGCCAAAAAGGATGAAACCCAGAAAAAGGGTCTGGGGTCAGCACCTGCAAAAACCCCGTCCTTTTTTGGGGTTGCCCTTGCAAAATTTCTCTTTTTTCTACGTTGTCTTTTTCCATTTGCACAACAGCAGGAGAAATGATTCATAACTGGACAGGTTGAGATCACAGAAGTGGGGGATTTACTTGGGAGTTACATTGTGTTAAGTGGCCCCTTAGTTTTCTGAGCGGTGTATATACACACACGTATTCACACATCTGTACACACCCATATATATGTAACATGCATACATACACATCCCTCCGTCCACTTTTACTATAAACCAATGACGTAAGAAGTTTTAAGAATGAAGAACAGTGACCGCCATATAGTGAAGACGCAAGAACGCTCCATTGTAAGGGCTGTTTTTTTTACACAAAGAGGTCACTGTTATCGGGGGCTAAAAAACGGGTTTTGTACAACATTTTAAAAGTATTTTGGGTTAAGGACTTCTACATTTTATCCTTGAAAGTATTTCCTTTTGTATAAAATATTTTGATATGTTTTTTTCAGGGGTGGCCCCAAAAGGGCCAAGCCCAAAACCCCGGGGGCCTTCAGTGCTTTGTCCCAGGACACAGCACCACACTCATTACTTACAGAACCGCTTCGTACTTCTGGAAAGTAAAGATACCTTCTAATTACAGGCGCCCTTTAAATGGGCAGCTGGGGGAAACCTTTTTTCAGGATTAAAAAGAAAAAACCCGTAGGGATTTATGGGAAACCGCTATCTCAAAAACCCTTTGGGGGGGAAAGGGTTTCTTTGCATTCTCCCAATGCAAGCCAACGCTATTTTTCGCCAATACAATCCCGTTTTAAACCCGTTTCAGACACTATATTAAAAAACCCACCCGCATTTTCTTTTTCACTATCTGACAAAGAAAACCCTTAAACCCCTTTTTGGTTTTTATTGGGAACATCAGAGTTAGACACACACAAATGGATAAAGGCCCGACCAGAAAAAAACACTGCTTTGTGTAAAATTTTTGGGGAAAAACTAAGGGTGCTTTCCCAGAGCATTTTTGGTGTTTTTTTTTTTTTTTTTTAGACAGAATGCTTTAAAAGTAAAAGGGTAGTAAATTCCCGCAAAAAAAGGGGCCAAAAAAAGCTCCTTTTGAAAGCACCCTTTGAAATTTCCCATGTTTTTTCTAATTTCATGTCAGAAACATTTAATGCTCAAAAACGACCGTTTGAGCCTGTTTGCCAGGGGAGCCCGTCCCCCCTTATTCATGAGCTGGGGCCCCCCGCCCCCCCCACCCCTGTCCTGCAGGTTTGAATCATTTTGGTGGGTTGGGGGCTTCCATTATTGGGGGGGGAGAGGGGGGGGGAGGGGCCCCGCTCTTAAAAGCGGGACCCCCCTTTTTGGCAGAAAAAGGGGGCGAAATGGCCCGATTTGACAATTTCCCCCCGGAAAAAGTGCCTTTTAGCAAAGGTGGCTTAACCCCCTGTTTACGTTTCCCCCCTTTAAGGCTAAGTTCACCGGGTTAAAATGGGACTTATCCGCCCTTAATTTTTCCCTTAAGCGTGAAAAAACGGGGGGGGTTTAAAAACCCCCTCATTTTTCGGGAATCCCCCATTCTCAAGACAAAAAATGTAAATTTCGTTTTCCTCTCCCCCCTCGACCCAAAACGCCGAGGGGGGGGGAGGGGAAATGACATGTGAATTATTCCGCGTTTATGCGCCGTGGATAATGAATTCTATGGGGCCGGCGGGGGGCCGGCCCCCCCCCCCCCCGCGTCGGAAAAATTCGGACGAAAACTCCCGCAAAACTTTCCTTGGAAAAATAGCCTAAAAGGGCTTCCCGGCCAAAAGGCGACGTCAGGGACTGTCACCCTGCCGCTGGGAGGGGCCCAAACATGGGGACGTTTTGACTGCCAGGGCTAGAAGTCAAGTAAAATTTTAAAAAAAAAATCAAAATGACACAAAGATATTATTTTAAAATATCAAAATTCATAATGATCTTTATTATACAAAATTTCAAAAAGAACTAGGGCAATGGGTTAAAATCCCCCAAAACCCACTAAAAAAAAAAAGTTTAAAAATCATCAAGTATACAAAAAAAACAGGACGCATTCCTTAAAAAAACTGGGGGAACGTACAAGTAAATGAATCCTAGTGCATCAATAATATACGAAATGATAATAAATCAATTGATATATATGGAATCAAAGATGCACTAAAAAGAAAAAAAAAATTTTTTAAAACTATATTTAAAAGCATTTTGTAATATGTTTTTGAAAAATCATAAAGAAAAAAATTGATGCATTGATTTATTATAAAGAAAAAAAATTTTTTTTTAGTGCATCTTTGATTCCGTATATATCAATTGATTTTTACGTTTTTCATAATTTTTATTGCCCTAGGGGTTTACTTGTACAATTTCCCCCCGTTTTAAAATGACAGCTGCCTGCTTTTTTTTTGTATACCTGATGATTTTTAAACTTTTTTTTTAGTAAACTGTGATTTAAAACATTGTGTCTAGTTCTATATGTATTTTGTATAATAAAGAGGATTATGAATTTTTAATTTTCATAAGTAACTTTGTGTCATCATTTTTTGGGGGTCTCTGTAGCCAAACCGTCCCGATTTTTTCTTTCCTTTTAAATTTTAACTTTGGGTTAAAGAGGTTTTTAAACCCCCTCCTTTCTTTTATTGAATCATTTTTGGGTTTTAAACTGCTTTATTTCGGGAAAATTATTAATTGAAACCTATTCTGAAAAAAGGGGTTTTTAGAAACAAGTGGGAAACCCCAGGAAGAGGACTGGTGGCAGCAGCATTGCTGGGACACAGCTTAGCACAGAAGTGGAATGGGGTGTTTATTACAGCTGCATTTACTTAAAGGGGTTTGGGCCCCTATTGCTTTTATGTTTTTAAAATCCCTTTCAAAAACAGTCACTTAGCAATATAAAGTCCAGTAACATTTTCCCACCTATTCCTAGATATCCCCTCTTTGTTTTGGGCTGTTCAGCTCCTCAGGTCGTTTAAAAAGGGTACAGACCCGTTTAATCTCCCCTTATTTGGTTTTGGGCCCGCACGGTTCGGGTAAAATACAGACCTGGCTTCTACTGCAGCCTGTAGAAGCCAGTAAACACCCCCGCTGAATTTAAAATGAAAACCAAGAAAACAGATGAGGGGAAGATGAATCCATGTAGTGAGACAACCCCTTTAAATACAAGGAGGTGGACAACCCCTTTAAAGTGCCCGGGCCCTGTTTAAACCCCAGGGGGGCCTCCCCCGGTGTACACAAATTGGGTTTTCCTTTTGGGAAACAACCGGGTGCATGGGGTCGCCCTAAACCCTCTTTTTCATATAGATTTGTTTTAGTTTTCTAAAGATAAATTTTTTAATGAGGGAAAACAACGATTTTGAAAAAATGCATGCAGTGTTTAGGGTTTCAGATCTTTCACCCTTTTTCATCAGTGTATACATCAATATCCTTGTAAAACCCCCCATGGGGGGCAAGCGCAGTTTTGAGCCCAAAAAAAATAAAAAAGGTATGGGGGGGGCCCGGGAGTTGGGGCCCCTCCACACAAAGCTTTACACCAGCCTTTTTATCGTTGGGAGCACAATCGAAAAAGACCCCCCAAAAAAATGTGCCCACGCCCTAAAAAAGAAAGGAGAAATTTGTAGCCCTATGTGGTTTATGGGCTCTTTTCGGGGCGGAATACCTTTCCCTCCCAATTTCCGTGTTTAACGGTGTTTTTCACCCCCCCACATGAAACGTATCAAACAATTCCACATGGACAGGTTCTCTATTAGACTCCTTGGGGCTGGGGGCTACATCGCAGTATCTGTTGGGGTAGCTTTATGCATGGTTCTCCTACAGATAGCACAGGAGCAATGTAAAATATCATGTGATCGGGCACTAACCCTATACCTTTTGGGGCCCTCCCAAGACGAAAATGGAGCTAAAACCTAGAACAGGGCAGTACAGACCTCCTACAGTAACAGCTGGGAAGACTCCGGCCTTACCTCATTGAACAGAAGCTCCCTCCTCTGCTGCTTGCGGAGATCCATCTTTTTGACAGCGACCAGTTTCCCAGAGCTCTTGATGGTAGCAATGCAAACAATCCCTGTAGAGCCCTCTCCAATTTTGATGAAGTTATCTAGGTAGGATCTGGGGTCACCAGGATCCACCACCAAATTTTCAGCGCGCCCGAACGCCGTGTGAACCCGCAGGCTCTCTTTGTGGGGAACGAGGCTGGGGAGGCTGTTGCGTCTGTGAAGGGCGAGAGAGCTGGGGGTCCGAACTGTGCTGGGAAAGGCTGGCTGGAGATGGCTTTTCTGGGAGTTTTGGTTTGGGGTGGGGAGGCGGTGGCCGAGAACTGCTTTTGCTTGGAGGAATTTTGGGGTCGAGAGAGTTGGCCGAACGAGAATCCGTTACCTGTAGAGACAAAGGAGGATTAAATGATGTAACGTGTGAAGATCAAAAAAAGAAACCCCACCAATGCCAAAATGGGAAGATAAAGGGTAGTCTACAACTACAGGGAAATTCACTGGAAAGAGACCACGAATATTCTGCTATATCTCTCGTTAGGATGAAGCAATCTGAACCAACAAACAAAAAACCACCGCTCCAGCCCTTGACGCATGTGTAGTCAATAGCACTACAGGCGATGCTGGGGGTGACTCGCGCTTTATTCCAGACACATTTCGGCGTGGCGCTCCATGTTCCTGGACGTATCAGCAGCATAATCGGGGGAATAACTGCAATTTTAAGTTGCACATTTTCCCTTCCAGGTCTGGAAGCAGTGACCGCAGCGGACTCCCTTCTCTCCATCGCTCTCTTTGAGCGGCGGTTGACCCCCGGAGGGGCGCTTTCCCTTTTCAGAGCTCTCCGACATGAAGATTAAAATCTCCCGGTCTCCTGTGCCCGGTGTCTCAGAGGCGACTGCTCCAATGTTGTACGCCATCATTTGGGTCCTGCAACATTTTTGGATGTCTCCGCCGTGATAAGAGCTCAATGACCCCCGTTCCACTTTTCCCCACCATCCCCTTTAAATTTCAATCTGAGGGGGGGGTCAAAAGACCATATTTCTCCAAAAATCACCCGACTGGCTTAAACGAATTGTTGACCCAATGAGTCTCCCACCATGAAGTTCTTGCTTCTCGGGGACACCCCCCCAAACTGATGAGAAGTTGAGTGACTACATGAAGGTGGACAAGGGGTATGCACCCGGAGGTTGCAAACAAAGGTCACGACGACTGTCCGGTGCCTACCTCATAGCCTCGACGCGGGGGCATCCCACTTTTTTTCCCAAAATCCACTTGAGGAGTACTTTTGGGGGAAATTCCCCGTCCCAAGGGAGATTACTACAGAAAATTCCAAAAATTTTTTTTCGAGTAAAACCCAATGAATAATTAAGGGTTTTTTTAAAATATTAAAATGTTTCAGCATTTTTTAAAAACTGGGGACCATTTTTGATGGAAAATTGGGGTTTTCCCCGAAACACAGATATTGGAACAAACCTTTTGCTTTCTTTGTTTTTAAAAGTGGGGCATATTTCACCACCGGGCCCCTTTATTAGGTACACCCTTTTCTAGAAACGGGTGGGCCCCCCTTTTGGGGCCCTTCCCAAAATGCCCTCAATTCTTCGTCATAGAATTTCCCCAAGGTGTTTTCCAAAAGATGCACAAAAGGGACCAAAAGGGGGCCCCAAAAAGTGCCCCAAAAAAAATTCCCCCCCCCAAAACCCTGACAACCACCACCACCAACCTGAAAAACCTTTTTAACCAAAGGCAGGGTGGATCCATGCTTTCATGTGTTTGGGCGCCAAATTTTTTTGACCCTAACCCAACCCTCCCCAATTCGCAAACCGAAATCGAGACTCATTTAGGGCCCGGCCAAAGGTTTTTTCCCAATTTTCCTTTCTGTCCCAAATTTCGATGAGCTTGGGAAAATTGGGAGCCTCGTTTTTCCCGTTTTTTAATGAAAAAGGGGGTGGCACCCCGGTTTGGGGCTTCTTTCTGGGGTAGGCCCCTTTTGCCTCAAAGTTCGCCCCAACTGTTTCTTCAGAGATGCTCTCGCCTACCTTGGTTTAACGGGTGCTATTTAGTCACGTTTTTCCCTTTTTATCACTCAAAAAACCCCCGGCCCCTTCTTTCCCTTTGGGCCTCTGGCATCCCCAAGGCCCTTTCCCCCCCACAGGACTGCCGCCACTGGGTGTTTTTTCTTTTTCGGACCATTCCCCTGTAAACCCTAGAGATGGTTGTTCGTGAAAATCCCAAAAGAACACAGTTTCGAATACACAACCAGCCCTTCTGGGAACCCAAAAACCAAGCCACGGGGTTAAAGCACTCAAAACACCTTCTTTTTTCCCCCCAAAAATTTCTTTGGTTTTAACGCAGGAGAAATTTTCCTTTTACCATGTCAAAATGCCTAAATGCAAATGAGTTTTCCCGGGCCCTGTATTGGGCCGATTTTAAAAATTTAATTTTAAAAAGAGCAGTTTGGGCAGGGGTACCTAATAAAGTGGCCCCCTTTTGGGGAAACAAATACACAACCTGCAAACTCAGCTTGGTTTATCCAGAAAAAAGGATTAAAAAAAAAAATAAATATATGAAAAGTGGCTAAAAGGTCCTAATTTTGGGGGGAAAAAAAAAACCCCTTCCAGGTTGCAAAACATTTAAAAATTTTAAACCCCGGAATCTCCGTAATTGGTTTATACCATTCCAAAAGGGGTGAGCTCTCCCCCTTTCCAAATTTCCCCCCTCCCACCCAATGAAATCAAAATTTTGGGGCTGCGCAGACATCTCCGGGGGTTGGCTTTTTCTCTATTAGAAAAAAAAGGGTCACAGCTTTTAAAACCCCCACCACCCAAACTGCCCCAGTAAAGGGAGCTCCCAAAAAAATTTAAAAACAAGCAAAAAAAGCTTTTAAAAAAACGCTCCAAAAAACCAAGTCGCGGCCAAAAAAAAGGCCCATTTTTCAGCTGCTTTTGAAAAGGCCCGTGGGCAGGGAAAAAACCCTTTCATGAAACCTTTTTTGCAATATCGTTTTCCCGGTCTTTTTTTTGGGCCACGCAGGGGGGACAAAGCCTTAGAGCAAGGGGGGGGGCGGGGGCCCAAAATGCCCGGGCCCCCCCTGTTGGGAAAATACAAACTCTCACATGCCCACTGTTATAGATTATATAAATGGGATATGGGAGGGTTTTATTTTCCCAAAACTGGAGGGCCGCAGTTTTTACACCGGGGCCTTAGGGGTCCCCCAGGGGCCCAAAAATCGGCTTGTTTTGGGCAGTAGGGTTTTTTATGGTGCATTTGGCCTCTTTAACCCTACAATGGGAACGTGTTTTAACTTCTAGGGGGGTTCCACAGGAACCCAAACAGAAAAAATCCCGCAAGGCAAATCTGCATTTTGGGGAGTGTTTTTTATGGGGTAAAATCCATGCAAAATCCGCCCCCACAATCTGCAACCTTAAAGTTTTTGGGGATTTCTGCAATACAATTGCTGCAAAACCCCAACCCACGTGAACATAGCCTTAAAATGTTTTTTCAGCCATTTAGAAAAAAAATAAAAATAAATCCTGTTTGGAGATTTAAAAAAAGCAATCTGCTCTAGCGCACCGCTTCTCTGGTGTTCCCCAGCAGTTGCTCACTGATGACATCACGTACATCCCTCATGTGACACCGCAGCCAATCACTGGCAGTCATGTGCCATATATACAGTCAGAGACTGCTGATGTACTGACTGACTCACAGTCACGTGAGCTACTGCACTAAGTGTTGTCAGCAGCTGCTGCTGGCGAGAAACAGCAGCAATGGAATGGGAGAATACAGTCCCCACTCACCACAGAAGGAGGAAAAAAATCTCAGAATAGTGGGGGTAGGAGTAGGGAGTGCTACAAAGTTTATTAGTTTCCTTTGTACTGCTCACTTATAGAAAGTTATTTAGTTTACTTAAGGTTTCCAAGGTTACCGGCCAACTCTCTCTGCTCTAGCAGTAGCCGGGATGGTGAAGTCACTCTTTGCTGTGTCTTATCAGCAGCACAGGAGCTTCTATGTTTCTTACTGACAAACTTTAACTCTTTAGAGCGCTGTCGCTTTCTGCCCTGTTGTTAAAACCCTTCCATTATCAATGTCCCTTTAACAGGCTCAACTAGGAATAGCACAGCTGAAATGTCAGTCACTGCTGTAGCCTGAACTGGAAGTAGGAGCCTGAAGCTGCCTGTGAAGAGCAGGCTCTATATGGCTATGTCTACACAGCACAGGTTTTCCCATCGGATTTTCAGTGGTTTTAGTACTTTGAAACTGCTGAAAATCTACACCGCACGGGTTTATACCATCGTGTTAAAAATCCGGCGAAATATGCAACATGTAGTATATTCTGCCGGATTCCATTTGGATTTGCCGTCGGCCCCGTACGGCAAATCTGAAAAATAACCGTGCCTTTTGCGCAAATCTGCAATGACAAAATGCCTTCAGTTTTCCGATGGCATTTTGAAATATGAAAAAAAAAGTACTGAAAAAATAGGTTAAAACAGCCACAGGTATTCAATTAATAAAAAAAAAAAAAAAAAAAAATCCCCTTAAATTCTTTTTTGTACTCTTAATTTTGAAATTTTAAAGTCTTTTAGGTACGGGTCATTCAAAAGATCTAAAATTTGGGGGCAATTAATTTTTATTTTTCAATCCAGGGTTTACAACACATTTTGCTATCCACCACCTTCACGTTTCATACTAGCACACAGCTACTATCATACTGACCTGTGGAGGTGCCCCCCTGCCGGGTCATAACTCAGGGGGGGAAGTTTGAATGTCCCCCGCCTGTTACTATCCAGGGGTTACCACCATTTCTATCCACCACCTTCACTTTCTACAGCACACACTACTACATATGACCTGGGGGTGCCCCCCTGCCGGGGTCAGTATCTGCACGGGGGTAAGTATTGAATGGTCGCCCTGCCTGTTGGGTTGGCTTCACCGCTCCCTCTGCAGTGTGGCCCCCCGGCGAGGGTTTTGGGGGCCCGGGAGAGTGTCTTTGTCTGGGGGGGTGACTGCGGACTGTCCGGGCCTCCAGTGTATGCCGACTTTGGTCTTCTGTCCTCCTTTTCTCTCCTCACCACCCTATCGGCAGGTTCACTGTAGTCCCCGTCCGTCACAGGGTGCTCTCTCTTCCCGTCAGCTCTCTCGTGAGACCGCGTGGCTCTATTCTCCGATGACCTGGGGTAATCTGGAGGCGGCAGACGGTGCTTACTGCTCGGCGCCTGTCCCCGTGGTTGCTGAGACTCCCTTTTTGATCTTCCTGGGCCTGCCCCTTCCAGCTCTGTGCGGACCTCTCAGGCCTCTTTCCATTTTTCACTATTTTTCCTGACACGGCTGTCGTTCACACCTTTTCTCCAGGGGATCCCGACCCTGGGGGACACGGGGGACCCCCTCTCTCCCAAGAGTTAAGCACAGACGGACATTTTTCAAACTCATCCAGGAGCCAAGTCAGTGAGCCGTCTCGTGCCATCTTGTTCCCAGGGGAAAATTGAAACGGTGAAGAGAAAACAATTTTAAAAAAGGGAAAACAGGCCGCCCCTTTACAACAGAAAGGACGAAGGTTTTTTTTCTTAATTAATTTGTATTAAGTAAAAACAAGTATATTTTTTTACATATAAAAAGTTTTTTTTTTTTCGGATGTGCAGGAAGGGGGTTTTACATTTTTTTTTCCCGTCTGGTGCCCCTTTTAAGAAAATTTCACTCTTTTCACCTCATTTTCGAGGGCAGCGGAAATTTTCGTTCCACATTTACCTGCTGTGGAACGGGAACACAATGCCACATGCCCCATGGCCCCACCGACCTCAACCCCTGAGAACCCGGGGGTTGCTGGGGAAACGTCGGGGAGGTCGGGCTTGAATTTTTTTTAAAATTTGGGTTTTCTCACCTCTGCTACAATGCACCCTGCAAGGTGTCACAAGGGGCCTTATTGTTTTGTGCCATAATTAGGGACGACTCCCAATTTGGAGGCTTGGGGACCCCTTACTGGAGCTAAAAATGCTTATATATGGGCTTTCCTTTTTTTAGGGGGTGCTCCCCCAACCTTGATAATAGAAAAGACTATTCCTTCCTTCAAAAGAGAGGGTTAAATGGTGGGGTTAGAAATCGGGTTTTTAAATAGCGGTATAGAGGTTTTAAATTTTAACATAAAAAAGTTAATTTATTGGGTTTTACAAAAGAAAAATAAGAGTTTAAAAATTTGCCAAGCAAAAAAGAAATTAGTGGGTCAGAAGTCCCCTCTGTTCTCTTGCGAATTCCCATTTTTTGGGGGGGCTATTTAGCAGCCCCATAAGTCCAATTTCTAACTAGGACAATGTAATCGGAAAAGGTAAGTCGAGGACGCCTGTACAAACTCAAGAAATTATCACAAAAATAGACCGACTACCTCACACAGCAAACCCTCGGGCTCCCCATCCATAAAAAGTGCCCACCCATTACGTCAGCTACTAAGCCGCTTCTTAATTACTTCCGCCTCTAGAAAAGATGGCTGACAACAAGAAATTTCACACAGCGACTGGGCCCCTGCCGATCAGGCTACTTCCGGACAGGGGACCGGGCCCCCTTGACCTTATTAAGACAGACCGTTTTTTGATAAATAATTCACACGGTATTTCAAGTTAATTTATGTGTCGTTTATTTTACTTGCACTTTACAGTCAGAAACTAGTCCCATTCATTTCTATGTGGTTTTGGATGTGGATCTGTTAAAAACCAAAAACCAATAATTTGGCAGCGTTTTAGTCAAGGTTTTTAGCCATTTCCATTGACTTTTCAAAGAGAAAGACTGAAATCATAGGTTGTGATAAACATCAATCATCAGCCCAAATTAGGTATCCACTAGTGAAAGTGCTGCGCCAAGGAAAAGGAAATCACCAGCATTAGGGTATGTTCACACTGTGTGTTGGATCCGTTTTGGATCCGAGAAACAGATCCAAAAGTGCTGCGTAAATCACATCCAAAATGCAGCTGCGTGTTTGGATGCGTTTTGGCTGCAGCAGGATCGCTCCCTATCGTTTTAAATAGGGCGTCTGCTGCGTCTTTCGGAGCAAGAAGGGACATGACAATTTTTTGGAACGGATCCGAAAGACGCAAGTAAACACGTATCAGCGATCACTCGTCTGAACGCCGATGCCCATTTTACATTGAAAGCAATGAAAATCACACTGCACATTGCTAGATGCGTGTCTAGGTCGATTTAGGGTCTGAAATACGGATCCAACACGCCGTGTGAACATACCCTTAAGGCCCGTTCAAAACTATTTGCAGTCTCTGTGGCAGGTGTCTGTAAAGATACCACGAAAAATGTCATCCCAACGTAGATCGCTGCCGAGTCATAAAAGTAGTCTTAATTGGATGAAGTTTGCTTTATTGTTTTCTATAGCTCCATCTCTTGTTTTTTACGGTATCCTGACAAATACATGCAACAGAGACTACAAACCAGGGGTGAACGGCCCCTCCGATTGATTAGCTTGCACTAGTTGATGGTAAAGAACCATGACAAAATTCTGCAAAGACTCAATTTAGATGAAAATTCCTTGACTGGGTTGTTACTCATCAACGTAACTTTTTTTTTTTTTTTTTTTATGATTTTTGTCGACTGGAACTTTTTTTTTCTCCTAAATTCCGCTCTCACAGTTAGGCACTATTGTAATATTTATTAAAGGGGTATTTCCACCATATTTCGATGGCACGTCAACTGAATGTACCATCAAAGCGTGATAGGTGCCTCTCCCACCTCTGGGAACCCCGCCCATCACCAAAACAGGCCTCTGAAAGTGTCAGCTAAAAATCAAGAGACTGTTGAGCTTGTGCATGACTCTTTTCTTCTCTATGGGAGTTCCCAGCACAGGTGAGCCATAGAGTTCGGCCATACTCTAAACTCCCATAGAACAGATTGGAGAGTGGTGAACAAGTGCGACTCCCTACTCTGAGCTGAAACTTTCAGGGCCCAGTTCCGGAAATAGATGCGGGTCCCAAAAGTTGGGTCCCGCACCTATCAGACTTAGCATATTGGTAGGATATGCCATCTATGAAAATCTATGGTCCAAACACCCCTTTAAATTTTCTGTGGGCTTTCTGCAGTTCTACAATCAACTTTTTGAAGTCCGAGAGCTCAGTAGCTGTGTGCCTTTCCACACATAGAAAACAGCTCTGTGTAGAGCCCAGGAGATCAGGTATCCAAAAGGATGTGGCTTTTTTCAGTGCAACCATCGACACCACACCTCTTTTGTCCTACTTGTAAAGACTTAACATTAAGGAGGAAAAGAGGGAGCACCAAATGAGACTGAGGTTAGGGGAGGTGGAGGGGAGACAAAGCAAAGGATCCTGGGCCTTGTAGATTTGCAGGGCAAAAGAAAACCACTTTCAAACAGGTAATCTGCTTCCGGTCTGAAGAAAAGGGAGGTTACATAATGCACAAAATAGCAAAGAAAACATCACTGGGAAATGAATGAAGACTTAGACAAGCTATCGGAGTAGAACCCCTTGCATGATAAGTGCTTTAATTAGATCTCTGACTGGTTACTAACCTTCTGTGCGCCATGCCCGATAGTGGTAATACATGCTGGATCCACCAGCGGCTTGGGCCTCTTGGCCGACTCCTCTATGAGGCTCTGCCATTGTCGCGGGAGCCCTGTGAACTTCTGCTCTTGTTCGTCAAAGCCGGTGTGCACCCGATGTTCAAAGTTAGATGGGGCCGAGATCTCAACGCGTTTCTTTTTCTTACTGAACATGGCAGCTAGCTGACCTAAGGGAGAAACACATACAGGCAAAGTAATTAACAAGCTTAATAGGGCAGAAATACACTGAAACCAGTCTGCGTGTGGGTAGGCGCTTCGTACTGGCATGGCTGGCACACATATGTCCCTGAGGTCTGTGCATTGAGAATGTGGAGAGAGAAGTTTATAACAAGGTCCACTTAGCAGGGCTCATTGTGTCGTGTGATTGGAACACATTGCTCCGTCCATTGAGGTCCTAATGAGGACAATGCAATGAGCACAAACAAGAGAGCGACTCCACACAAAGAACGTGCTTCATCTCCGCAACATCATCTATTCAAGCCCACGATGGAGAAAGCCGTCTCCATGATAACAGGACACTTGTTCACTTCAGCTTCTCCGAAAATAACCAACGTCCGAGATCAAAAGTAGAAGAACATTGTCTAATCCGGGCGCATCGGCTACAGCGGGAGAAAAGAATATGAGTGCAGCTTAGCAATGCCCCACGAAACGCAGGGGACTCCCTCTTTTTAAAGACCGTCTACCAGAACCAGCGTAAATTTCCCATTTAACCCCTTAAGCCGAACGCCTGAAAAGTAAAGTAGTCAATGACCAGAACATTGTTTTAGTTTTTGCCTCCTTGCGTTTCAACAGTTGTAACTTTTTTTTAATTTTTTCAATGACGCAGTTGGATGAGGCCTCGTTTTATTCGGAACAAGTTGTTCTTTATGGGGGAATAGTTCAAGTTCACTTATAAATAATTGCAGAATTTTTTTTTTTGTTTTCTTTACACCATTCACATTTCACACTTAGGCCCGTTCACACGGCTTATTTGCGACGGATTGGCGCGTATTCCGCGCCGGATTGGCGCTTCAATACGACGCAATCCGTCGGAGTCATTACGGTAATCCACTGCTCTCATAGAAACAGTGGAATGTCATCTCTCCCGCTCGGCAAATCGCGCGGGGGAGAAAGTGAAAGCACATTATTTAGGCGCGGAGCGCCGTAAACAATGCATTGTGCTATGGGCCGGGAGCGGCGCCCGCGCGCTCCGGCCCCGTCCCCGCCCCGCCCCTTATTCACGGCGGATTTGTGCGCTCAATACGGCGCACAAATCGCCGTGATAAGCCGTGTGAACACGGCCTTAAAGGGGATTTGCCACCAGACCAAGCACTGACCTCCGTTCAGCATGAGAGCAAGATGTAAACAAGTCATGAAGCTGCAGGGGAGGGGGGAGTGAGGAATCCAAAAGGGAGCGTCTCAAAACTTAAGTGAACTAATAAACAGTACAACAGTGGATTCAATACAGCAAGACACAGAGCCTCAGACGGCACTGTCAGGAGAAACCTTATCTGCTAAGCAGCTTATGTAATGTAAACAAATCACGCAGCAAGAGACAGAGACGCACTCAGACACACACAGCCAGAGTACAGAGCCTGCATAAGGGGATCCTGTGACATGTTCACTCAAATAATCAAACTATAACTTGTGAATTCTGTATACAAAAGAGAACACCTATTCTATACAGCAGATTGAAAGCTTCTTCATCAGATAAAGCAGGGATCTAATAACACTACAGCTAGTTATTCTGTATACAAAAGAAAACATATTGCTACCCGGTGCCTTAAAAGACCATTCATTCTGCCTGTCATCAGATAAGAAGTGATTCACGCAAGTGCGGCCTTTCAGCTCCTGGGTCGTGACTAGGGGAAGCTTTGTGGTAACCAAGGGGGTTGAGAAATGCTGTAGCTCTCAGAGTTTTCACTTTTTTAATCACATATTTAGAAAAGTGATTAAATACCCATTTTGGGGTTCCCACGTCAACATTACATGGTGGCAAAACCCCTTTAATAACCTGATAGATTGATTCTACAGGTTATTACGGTCGAGTGGATACCTAATATGTGTAGGTTTTTTTGTGTGTGTGTAATGTATGCACAATTTAGAAAAAGAACCTGACAGATTTGTGGTCAAGTCCATGTGTGCTCACTTCTCTCTGAACAGGTCTCTTTGGCGGTTATTCGCAACAGATCTACAAAATAAAATTCGTACCACATTTTGTCACAGATTTTACTAAATCCGCAACAAGATCTGGACCGATTCCTGTAACTTTTTGCTGTCGAAAACGCGCTGCGGCCCTGACCCATCTGAACATCTCCTTACCATTCAAGGAGCCTAAAAATAAGAACCCGGCACCTATGTCTCCCTGTACAATGCTCTGCTCACATGTCGGGCACAATAAATACTTATTTCTCCTTGTGCTTCTGTTATTCTTCCTGGAAATATTTAAAAAGGGTTTGTCCTGACCAACACTGTAAGAACCGATTGGACAGTGACCGGATTTAAGAACCCAAGGGGAAATCACTGGGGACCCTCGCCCCATCACTGTGTCAGATCCCTGGGGACCCTCGCCCCGTCACTGGGGACCCTCGCCCTGTCACTGTGCTAGATCCCTGGAGACCCTCGCCCCATCACAGGGGACCCTCGCCCCATCTCTGTGACAGATCACTGGAGACCCTCGCCCCATCTCTGGGGACCCTCGCCCCATCACTGTGTCAGATCCCTGGAGACCCTCGCCCCATCACTGGGGACCCTCGCCCCATCACTGGGGACCCTCGCACCTTCACTGTGTCAGATCACTGGAGACCCTCGGCCCATCACTGTGTCAGATCCCTGGAGACCCTCGCCCCGTCACTGGGGACCCTCGCCCCATCACTGTGTCAGATCCCTGGAGACCCTCGCCCCGTCACTGTGTCAGTTCCCTGGGGACCCTCGCCCCATCACTGTGTCAGTTCCCTGGGGACCCTCGCCCTGTCACTGTGCTAGATCACTGGGGACCCTCGCCCCGTCACTGTGTCAGGTCACTGGGGACCCTCGCCCCTTCACTGTGGTAGATCCCTGGGGACCCTCGCCCCGTCACTGTGTCAGTTCCCTGGGGACCCTCGCCCCGTCACTGTGCTAGATCCCTGGGGACCATCGCCGCGGCACTGTGTCAGTTCCCTGGGGACCGTCGCCCCGTCACTGTGCTAGATCCCTGGGGACCCTCGCCCCGTCACTGTGTCAGTTCCCTGGGGACCCTCGCCCCGTCACTGTGCTAGATCCCTGGGGACCCTCGCCCCGTCACTGTGTCAGTTCCCTGGGGACCCTCGCCCGTCACTGTGCTAGATCCCTGGGGACCCTCGCCCGTCACTGTTCAGTTTCCCTGGGGACCCTCGCCCCGTCACTGTGCTAGATCCCTGGGACCCTCGCCCCGTCACTGTGTAAGATCCCTGGGGACCCTCGCCCCGTCACTGTGTCAGTTCCCTGGGACCCTCGCCCGTCACTGTGCTAGATCCCTGGGACCCTCGCCCCGTCACTGTGTCAGTTCCCTGGGGACCACTCGCCCCGTCACTGTGCTAGATCCCTGGGACCTCCGCCCCGTCACTGTGCTAGATCACTGGGGACCCTCGCCCGGTCACTGTGCTAGATCACTGGGGACCCTCGCCCCGTCACTGTGTCAGATCCTGGGGACCCTCGCCCCGTCACTGTGTCAGTTCCCTGGGGACCCTCGCCCCGTCACTGTGCTAGATCCCTGGGGACCCTCGCCCCGTCACTGTGCTAGATCCCTGGGGACCCTCGCCCCGTCACTGTGCTAGATCCCTGGGGACCCTCGCCCCATCACTGTTTCAGTTCACTGGGGACCCTCGCCCCATCCCTGGGGACCCTCGCCCCGTCACTGTGCTAGATCACTGGGGACCCTCGCCCCGTCACTGTGCGAGGTCACTGGGGACCCTCACCCCGTCACTGTGCTAGATCACTGGGGACCCTCGCCCCATCACGTCCACAGTGAGAAGCGGCCGTATAGAATCACAGGAGCAGCACTTTAAGCGAAGCACCAGTGACATCGCTGATAGAGCGGACGACATCAGAAAACTGATAACTTTTATCCGGCATCTAAAATGAGTCTTCTCCAAGAGGACGGCAGCAAAACACAATCTCTGTGACAGAATAAAGTCCGGGGAGTTTGCAGATGTCATTTATGCCGGTATCAAAAATAATCATCAAGCAAAAAGGGACCAGTTCAGGCAGCAAATGGAATGGATGAAAATGCAGGAGATGCGACTGCTCCCAAACATCCGCAGCCACCAGTTACTTCCTACAGTCTTCGCTGATTGAGTTTCTCCGCTGCCAGAATCACAGCTTCCAGAGACAGATCCTAGATAGAAGCTGAATGCAGGGATTCTCCTAGAGGAGCCTGTACCCACCCTGCAGGCGCGGTCACCCCACAGAAGAATACGCGCATCAATGGCCCAGGGGACAACAGGTGCCATCACCTCACACTGCTCTATACCACAATATAAGCACACGGTAATACATCCCTGCAAATGATATATTCACCAATCACACTGCCTACCTGAAGGCACAGCCCGCCACCGCTGCAGGCACAGGCGGCACAGCCTGCAATAATCTAGGCCCAGATAGTACTCCCTTTCTGTAAATGACATACACTAAGAATAGACAGTACCGCCTCCCTGTCAATAGCGCAGTCACAGGCAGTAGCGCCTCCCTGTAAATAGCGCAGTCACAGGCAGTAGCGCCTCCCTGTCAATAGCGCAGTCACAGGCAGTACCGCCTCCCTGTCAATAGCGCAGTCACAGGCAGTAGCGCCTCCCTGTAGATAGCGCAGTCACAGGCAGTAGCGCCTCCCTGTCAATAGCACAGTCACAGGCATATACCGCTCTCCCAGTCAATAGCGCAGTCACAGGCATAGCGCCTCCCTGTAAATAGCGCAGTCACAGCAGATAGCGCCTCCCTGTAAATAGCGCAGTCACAGGCAGTACCGCCTCCCTGTCAATAGCGCAGTCACAGGCAGTAGCGCCTCCCTGTCAATAGCGCAGTCACAGGCAGTAGCGCCTCCCTGTCAATAGCACAGTCACAGGCAATAGCGCCTCCCTGTAAATAGCACAGTCACAGGCAGTAGCGCCTCCCTGTAAATAGCGCAGTCACAGGCAGTAGCGCCTCCCTGTAGATAGCGCAGTCACAGGCAGTAGCGCCTCCCTGTAGATAGCGCAGTCACAGGCAGTAGCGCCTCCCTGTAGATAGCGCAGTCACAGGCAGAAGCGCCTCCTGTAGATAGCGCAGTCACAGGCAGTAGCGCCTCCCTATAGATAGCGCAGTCACAGGCAGTACCGCCTCCCTGTAAAATAGCGCAGTCACAGGCAGTAGCGCCTCCCCGTAAATAGCGCAGTCACAGGCAGTACCGCCTCCCTGTAAATAGCGCAGTCACAGGCAGTAGCGCCTCCCTGTAGATAGCGCAGTCACAGGCAGTAGCGCCTCCCTGTAGATAGCGCAGTCACAGACAGTAGCGCCTCCCTGTAAATAGCGCAGTCACAGGCAGTAGCGCCTCCCTGTCAATAGCGCAGTCACAGGCAGTAGCGCCTCCCTGTAAATAGCGCAGTCACAGGCAGTAGCGCCTCCCTGTAAATAGCGCAGTCACAGGCAGTAGCGCCTCCCTGTATATAGCGCAGTCACAGGCAGTAGCGCCTCCCTGTAAACAGCGCAGTCACATGCAGTAGCGCCGCCCTGTATATAGCGCAGTCACAGGCAGTAGCGCCTCCCTGTAAATAGCGCAGTCACAGGCAGTAGACGCCTCCCTGTAAATAGCGCAGTCACAGGCAGTAGCGCCTCCCTGTAAATAGCGCAGTCACAGCAGTAGCGCCTCCCTGTAAATAGCGCAGTCACAGGCAGTAGCGCCTCCCTGTAAATAGCGCAGTCACAGGCAGTAGCGCCTCCCTATAGATAGCGCAGTCACAGGCAGTAGCGCTCCCTGTAAATAGCGCAGTCACAGGCAGTAGCTCCCCTGTAAATAGCGCAGTCACAGGCAGTAGCGCCTCCCTGTAGATAGCGCAGTCACAAGGCAGTACCGCCTCCCTGTAAAGCGCAGTCACAGGCAGTACTGCCTCCCTGTAAATAGCGCAGTCACAGGCAGTAGCGCCTCCTGTAAATAGCGCAGTCACAGGCAGTAGCGCCTCCCTGTAAATAGCGCAGTCACAGGCAGTACCGCCTCCCTGTCAATAGCGCTGTCACAGGCAGTAGCGCCTCCCTGTCAATAGCGCTGTCACAGGCAGTAGCGCCTCCCTGTCAATAGCGCAGTCACAGGCAGTAGCGCCTCCCTGTAGATAGCGCAGTCACAGGCTGTAGCGCCTCCCTGTAAATAGCGCAGTCCAGGCAGTAGCGCCTCCCTGAAATCAGCGCAGTCACAGGCAGTAGCGCCCCCTGTAAATAGCGCAGTCACAGGCAGTAGCGCCTCCCTGTAAATAGCACAGTCACAGGCAATAGCGCCTCCCTGTAAATAGCACAGTCACAGGCAATACCGCCTCCCTGTAAATAGCGCAGTCACAGGCAGTAGCGCCTCCCTGTAAATAGCGCAGTCACAGGCAGTAGCGCCTCCCTGTAAATAGCGCAGTCACAGGCAGTACCGCCTCCCTGTAAATAGCGCAGTCACAGGCAGTAGCGCCTCCCTGTCTCTGCACTTTATGAAGCAATTAAAGCAAAAATCTGTACGGATCGTCACTGGCAAAAAAGAAAGGGATCATATTTACAGGGCATGATCCGAATACAATGACGCAGATTGATCAATACTGTATAACACTACACAGTGATGATTAACCTGGTGCTTGTTTAGACTGTCTAGTCCAAGTTTACGCCTTCTATAAGTCGGCTTACTTAATTTTGGTGCCCGCAAAACCACGCCCCTTTCTGAGAAACCACACCCCAATTACAGAGGCCACAGCCCCTTTGTCAGATGTCTTCAGAAACGGTCTAAGGGTCACATCAGCCTCAGACAGGCTTCAAATCTTCCATCATTGAATATCGTGAGAAATACGCCTCGTCGTCCAAATGAATCGTATTTCACAAGTGTAATCACGAGCCGTTTTTTGGGACGCAATTACGGAAGCAAAAATAAGTGGCGTCAATCCTTGAGGAGTTTTTCGCTCGCAAAATCCACGTAGGAAACAATGTGGATAGGACGTTCCAAAATACGCTTCAAAATAAGCCACTAATCAGGCTGTTCTGGAAGCTGATTTTGAAGCGCAAATTTACACTTCTAAAAACGCGAATCTACCCTTAATCACTCAACGTGGCGTAAGGCTATGTTCACCCGGCGTAATTGCGGCGCGTACATTATGCTGTGTGTTTCGGGAGCTCGCGCGAATCAGGGCGTACTCCCGAGGCACGTATTGTACGTGCGGGGGGACGAGGCGTAATCCATAGTTCTCTATGAGAGCTATGGATTACCGTAATTGCAGGGCGCATCTCGCCGCGTATTAAGCACAATACGTGGCGAAATACGCCCACACTTACGCCTAAAAATAAGCCGTGTGAACATACCCTAAAGCTTGAACATTTTTGGCACAAATTGCGGCAGAATTCTGGTATAACTGCCCCAAAATACGTGCCCTAAAGCCTTTGCTTGTGGCTACTTCAAGCCAAATACGGGGCGCCCGACTTTGCTTACACGGTGAAGAAAAGCTATAAGGGAACACTCACTTGAACGTATGTTCGGCGCGGACGAAGAACAGGTTGTTTCCTCCTTGAACGTTCCGCACCTGCAAGCGCAGAATTTCAACGAGGAAACGACGCCGACTGCCCGACGCCGATCTCTGCCTCCTATACTGTCTGAACAACAGCACTGATTTTACATGGCAGCCTATGGGAAGTGCTCTACTGGCTTTTTGGACACTTGAGTTGCAATTGGACGCACAATATGCGCTAAAATAAGCGTCCAAAAACGCACAGTGTGAACATTCCCCAACAGTAATCAACTGCCAGGCACAGAATTTCATACTGTACTCAAAAAGAAGGCTTGCAAATTGGTGCATCATTGGTGCATTGCAGCTGCAATAACCCAAGGAAGTAACCATGTCCTGAAGAGGTCACTCACCAGACTGGATTTTCTGATCCAGATCCGTGTAGATCAGCAGGTCCTCTGCTGGGGAAGGAAGCCACGTGGAATAAGCAATACAGTGGGGGGGAAAAAAAGTATTTAGTCAGCCAACAAATGTGCACGTTCTCCCACTTAAGATGAGAGAGGCTGTAACTGACATCATAGGTCGACCTCGACTATGAGAGACAAAATGAGAAAACAAATCCAGAAAATCACCTTGTCCGATCTGGAAAGAATTTATTTGCAGATTATGGTGGAAAATAAGTATTTGGTCACCTACAAACAAGCAAGATTTCTGGCTCTCACAGACCTGTAACTTCTTCTTTAAGAGGCTCCTCTGTCCTCCACTCACTACCTGAAGTAATGGCTCCTGTTTGAACTTATCAGTATAAAAGAGACCTGTCCACAACCTCAGTCACACTCCAAACTCCACTATGGTGAAGACCAAAGAGCTGTCGAAGAACACCAGAAACAAAATTGTAGCCCTGCACCAGGCTGGGAAGACTGAATCTGCAGTAGACAAGCAGCTTGGTGTGAAGAAATCAACTGTGGGAGCAATAATTAGAAAATGGAAGACATACAAGAGCACTGATAATCTTCCTCCATCTGGAGCTCCACGCAAGATCTCACCCCGTGGGGTCAAAATGATCACAAGAACGGTGTACCTGTATAAGCAGCATGCTATGTTATTTCACCCCCAGAGCAATGATGTTTGTACACATGCTATATACAGGCCGCCCACTCACTGTCACATGGCAGATACACTCCGGTGAGACACTGGTTATTCCAGATTACAAGTCTCCAAATCAGTCATTCACAAAGTCACACCCCAGACGCCGGCAGACAACGAGCGCTCACCAGATTCCCAGCAGGACGCCAGGTCCTGCTGCCACTACATTATCCTCATGTCATAGGTGGAGACCACGTCCCTGTGCAGATCCTCCCCACCCAAATCTCCAATGGGCCCCGCTTGCATGTTACCAGTGCAAAAAACTGAACCCTGGCAGCTGATCGCTGCACTGGCCGCACAGCTGTATTAAAGGGGCTCTCTGCTTCGATAGAAGGGTCCCTGACAATAAACTGATCACAAAGTGTCCTTATGCTGATATCACCAGTGGTCGGCTCTGATTGGTCAGGAAACTTGGCAGTAAGTGCTCACTCTCTCTGCAGCACCTCCGCAGGAGAATTAAAGTATTACACAGCGCCCATCAATAGGTTGTCTGTGTAATGCAGGACAGGATGGGTCCTCCAGAGAGAAAGACGCTCTTTGTACCCACTCTCCACTCTGACCAACAGAGGACCTTTCGCTATTTACTAAGAATTGCCTCATAGACTGCACAAACAGGAGTTCCCGTTAACAGTTGTGCTGCTGCCACTTCTATCACTCAGGGTAAAGATGGAGGCACCTTGATGAGCATTGCAGTGCCACGACTGTCCTGAGAGATGTTGTATGGCTTTGGCCTTCACGGGCTTCTCAGGAGGAGACCTCCCCAACAATAACTACAATGCCAATCGTCTGGCTTCATCATCTCCACTACGGTTGTGATTCGGGTGAGGTCAATTTTCCCAGACCTAAAATTTTGTCAGTGATCTCAGGGAATATCGTCAGGCAGAGAAAAGGAGTATTACTTCATTATTGGATACACTTCCTTTTACCAGTCTGGAAAGAGGCCGACAATTGGTTGTTTGATTGCCCAGTGATTGTTGGCAAAATTCATACCCGGATCTAAAGAGCAGGACAAAACCTACTGGGCCACATTCATGAAAACAATCCAACAGAAAGTCTGTCTTTGTTGCCCATAGCAATGAATCAGGGCTTAGCTTTTATTTTTCCAGAGCACTATATGAAATGAAAAGGGAGCTCCGACTGGTCGCTGTGGGCAACAGACTGGTCGCTGTGGGCAACAAAGACCGTCTTCCTGCTAGACCATTTTCATACATAAGGCCCATTGTGTAACCCCAGCATTGGGCACCAGCAAAACCTCTTAGGCCGTGTTCACACGGCTTATTCGCGACAGATTTGTGCGCCGTATTGAGCTCACAAATCCGCCGTGAATAAGGGTCGGGGCGGGGCCGGAGCGCAGCGGGGGCGCCGCTCCCGGCCCCATAGACAATGCATTGTTTACGGCACGTACGCGGCGTAAATAATGTGCATGTCACTTTCTCCCCCCGCGGCGGATTCGCCGAGCGGGGAGGAGCAACAGAATCCATAGTTCTCTATGAGAGCAGTGGATTACCGTAATGACTCCGACGGATTGGCGCCGTACTGCAGCGTAAATCCGGCGCAGAGTACGGCGCCAATCCGTGCCCAAATAAGCCGTGTGAACGAGGCCTTACTCTCCAACTGTGGAGATTGACCATCAGGGTTTTAGGACTCTAGAGACTCTAAAGACCATATTCACATGCAGCAGAAAAGCAGCACCGAAACCTGTAACAAATACACAAGAACTCAGGTTAAATGGGTGTTCCCCTTCATAGACTTTGATGGCATATAGATAGAACATCATCAAAGCCCAACAAAGTCCAATAGGTGCAGGTCCCACCTCTTACATCAGCCTCAGACAGGTCAGCTTAGAACAGAGAACTGGTCACGCCTGCGCACTTCTCTCCATTCTGTTCTATGGGAGCTCCCAGCACAGGGGGTCGGTGTATTTGACTGTGCTCAAAACTCCCATGCACAAGGGACCAGCTCTCCATTCTGAGCTAACAAGGGCCCATTCCCGAGACAAGTGCAGGTCCCAGAGGTGGCCCCGCAGCTATCAGACTTTGATGGCATCTCCTAGTAGTATGCCTTCAAAGTCTAAGATGGGAACACACCCCTTTAGATCACAGATGGCCAAGAAACCAATTGTGATCGACTGGTGGCTGCTGATAGGTAGATGGCAACTCTCCCACATCCAAAAAGAATTATAATAGTGTCGAATCTAGGGGGATGTTTACACGGCACTTTGGATCCGTTTTTGATCCAAAAAACGCATTCAAAAGCGCTGCTTACGTCACATAAACACGCAAGCATGGTTTGAGCCCCCTTTTGGGTCCGAAATACAGATCCCAAACCGCTCTAAAAACCAACCCAATCACCTGGTGAACATCCCCTTACACCAAAAAAAAAATTTAGTTATAGATTTTTCCAAACTGACTTCAAATAGAAGAAGGCAGAATCCTCAGGAAAGGATTTTTCTGCAGATTTTGTCTTCTCTCACTGAAGTCAATGTAAAAAAGATCAGCAGTTAAATCCTTGAAAAAAAAATTTACACTATCTGCACCAGATCTACCCGTGTGACTGTACTCTAAGGGTATGTTCACACTGTACGCGCCGCAGTACATCGTGAATTCCGGGAGCTTGCGCTAATCCGCACGTACTCCCGCAGCACGCCGGCCGTATAGACATGCATTACTCATGGCACGTAGTCGCTGCAAATAATTGACGTGTCGCTTATCTCCCCGCGCACAATACGATCGTGAACTATGGATTACCGTCATTTCGGCGCGCATCTCCACCGTATTAGAGCGCAAATACGCGGCAAAATGCCCGCTGAAATGACGCCGTGTGAAAATACCCTGAGGGTAAGTCTACACAACAAAGCACAAAATACGGAGTCTGAATCCTAAGGCTTTGTCTAAAGGGCAACTGTAAAATCCGACAGTATTTTCCAACGCCGTGCCGCGGTTTTTGGCACAGGTTGGCTCCACTAACCGCTGTCTGTTTTCGGATTTCAGCTGGCCCAGTACATACATAGAACTGTACAAGAATCTGTCGGAAGATAGAACATGTCCTATTATACTATATTCTGGCGGAAGCCGGCGGTTTAGAAGTCCGACAATAGAAAATCCATTCTGTGTAGACCACAGCATGGATTTTCTATTGCGATCTATAGGGCACTGGTTACAGTCAGATGTTTGCGGATTCTAAATACTGAATAAGTTTTAAAAAATCCGTTCAAAAACCAGAGCAGTATAGACATAGCCTAAAACCGCATCGTCCGACGAGTATTTGAACAGCATTTTACACAAGAACTTGAGGATTTCCAACTCTGTTTTCAGTTTGTTTCTTTGGATTTGGTTTTTCACAAGTTTTTTGCATCTGGTTTTTCACAAGTTTTTTGGATTTGGTTTTTCACAAGTTTTTTGCATCTGGTTTTTCACAAGTTTTTTGGATTTGGTTTTTCACAAGTTTTTTGGATTTGGTTTTTCACAAGTTTTTTTTGCATCATAGAGCATTATCGTGTTTTTGGACACGGATCCGTGCTATAAGACAGGCACAAAGCTTTCCGGTTATTTTTCATGCCATCCTATTGCCTTCAATAGTAAATTTTCCCCCTTTTTTCCAAATTTAAATCCAAGGGAAAATGAACATGTTTAAGTTTTTTTTTTTTTTTTTTTTTTTTTGTTTTTAAACGGGACCTTAGAAAACCCCGATTGTGGGGGACTAAGCTCAATTTTTAATGGGGTTACATAATTTAATATTTTTTTAAAATAATTTTAAGGAAAGGCTTCCTGAAAACACCCTATTAAAAAAATATCATGGGACGACAGATAAAAAAAATTAGAATCTTTAATTTACACAAATATAAGCATACATGCCTGGGAAAGGCCCCGTTTGGGCTAAAACTTTGCCCATTTATTCTGTATGTTTACTTATGTACATTCCGGATCCTATTTTTTTTTTTGGGACATGCTGCCGTCCCATCGATGATTTTCTGGACTTAGGGCGAGCTAGGACGCACTCACCACAGGAATGTGCTGATGCATTTACATTTGTTAAAATCCATGTGCATATTCTGTACCGTACCCATTACTTTTTTGGGTGTTGGACCCCTAAATTATGTTCACACTGCTGATTTGGACTTAAAGGGGTTGTCTCACTACAAGGATTGCTTTTTATGTTAAAGATCTTGCAAAAACAAGTCACTTTGCAATATGTGTCCATTACCAGTGACCTACCTATTCCTAGATATACCCTCTTGTATGGGCTGCATCAGCTCCTCAGGTCGCTATAGCTACAGACCTGTTTGATCTATCCTGATAGGCTGCCAGCACTGGTTGCTATAGCTAAGACCTGGCTTCTACTGCAGCCTAGTGGAAGCCAGTAAACCCGCCCCTTAATTCAAAGTGAAACCAAGAAAACAGGACTGAGGCAAGATGAATCAATGTAGTGAGACTACCCCTTGCAAAATCAGCATCCAGATGTGACTGAAATCTACATCCCATGTTGCTGTGTTGGCAATGCTGACTTTCCCCAATGCTGGGGAAAAAAAAACAAAAAACAGCGCCATGGAAAAAAGTGGTACGCCAGATTCAGCGCTGGACCCCCCACCCAGTATATGGAGGCTGAAATCTACCTCTAAATTCAGCATCAAATTGACAACAAAATCTGCATCTAAAATCTACACTGAATTCGTGTGGATTTTAGATGTGGATTCCACTCTGATTCAATGCTGACATTTTTAGCATCCGAGATCAACCCTGCGAACCTTCGCCCTAAAAGTCAAAGTGTGAGACCTGACAGGAGGCGGTGCGGTCACATCCCTACATCACCCGCCCCACATACGCCCAGCAGGACTGGTAACAGGTGGGAGAAAGAACTGGGAGGTATTGAGGTCCAAGCAAGAGTAAGATAATGGGGGACAATGTGGCTATTGTAGATGAGAGGCAGAGTATGTGCCACCCACCATCCAGCCTGTATGGCAGTGCCCCCGAGCATAGACATCCATCAGCGGCCCCTGCACAAGCCGTGTGGGTGTGCGCCAGCCCTCGGGAGTAGTACCCCTGTCGCTTGTTTACACGCTGGAGCAGTGTGTGCAATGTGATGGGAATGTGGGGACACTTTAACCCTCAGTCATGTGGAGCGGTGTGTACACAGTGTATCCGGCCATGTGCTGTGATTTCACTGCTCAGGTATCCAAGCATTACAGAGGGGAAATGAATGCCGCAGCTACGGCTCTATTCCCGCGGTGTGCAGAGAATCACACAGCGAGAGGCTGCACTATAAGGAAGGGCGTGAGCAGCCAGGACGACTGCTAATTCCCTAATGTAATGGTCCAATAGGAGATGTAACAACGGAACAATTACAAAATAATAAAAACCCTCAATCTGCACCCTTGGCCTGCTGCTCAGACGCCGCACTCTTCATGGTTCTGCAAATACACCAGTGAAAGAGGTGTTCTCACCATGCTGTTGCACAGAGCCTACTCTTTACCACCAGCTTCAGGCTCCCACTTCCTGTTCAGGATCTGGGCGGTTCTACAGCTTCAGGCTCCAACTTCCTGTTCAGGGGTGGATGGTTCTATAGCTTCAGGCTCCCACTTCCTGTACGGTGGGGACCGTTCTATAGCTTCATGCTCCCACTTCCTGTTAGGGCTGTGAGCGTTCTATAGCTTCAGCTCCCACTTCCTGTTCTGGCTGTGGGCGGTTCTACAGCTTCATGCTCCCATTCCTGTCTGGTGTGGGCGGTTCTACAGCTTCATGCTCCCATTCCTGTCTTGGCTGTGGGCGGTTCTACAGCTTCAGGCTCCCACTTCCTGTACGGGCTGTGGGCAGTTCTACAGCTTCAGGCTCCCACTTCCTGTACGGGCTGTGGGCAGTTCTACAGCTTCAGGCTCCCACTTCCTGTACGGGCTGTGGGCAGTTCTACAGCTTCAGGCTCCCACTTCCTGTACGGGCTGTGGGCAGTTCTATAGCTTCAGGCTCCCACTTCCTGTACGGGCTGTGGGCAGTTCTACAGCTTCAGGCTTCCACTCCTGTACAGGCTGTGGGCAGTTTCTACAGCTTCAGGCTCCCACTTCCTGTACGGGCTGTGGCAGTTTCACAGCTTCAGGCTCCCACTTCCTGTACGGGCTGTGGGCATTCTACAGCTTCAGGCTCCCACTTCCTGTACGGGCTGTGGCAGTTCTACAGCTTCAGGCTCCCACTTCCTGTACGGGCTGTGGCAGTTCTACAGCTTCAGGCTCCCACTTCCTGTACGGTGCTGTGGCAGTTCTACAGCTACAGGCATCCCTCTTCCTGTACGGGCTGTGGCCATTCTACAGCTTCGGCTCCCACTTCCTGTAGGGTGGGGGCCAGTTCTTGTTTCACCCCATTTCCCTGTAGGGGCTGGGGGGCATTTCTATGCTTCAGGCCCCCACTTCCTGTGGGGCTGGGGGCGTTTATAGCTTAGGCTCCCATTTCCTGTACGGGCTGTGGGCGTTCTACACTTCGGGACTCCCATTTTCCTGAACGGGCTGTGGGCAGTTCTACAGCTTCAGGCTCCCATTCCTTTACGGGCTGTGGCGTTCTATATTCGGCTCCCCTTCCTGTGGGGCGGTTCTATAGCTTCCGGCTCCCACTTCCTGTTCGGGCTGTGGGTGGTGCTACAGCAGTGACAGACATTTCAGCTATGCTATTCCTATCTGAACCTGTTAGAGAAACATTGCTGAAGGAAGGGGGTTTAAAAAGCAGGGCAGAAAGCTACAGAGCTCTAAAATTTGTCAGTAGGAAACAAACAAGCTCCCCTGCTGATGATAATACACAGCAGGGAATGATGTCATAATCCAGGCCAAGGCTGCTAGAGCGAGAAAGGTGGTTGGTAAACTAGGGAAGGCTTATGTACACAAGCAGAAGAGAGGAACTGCTGTAACACTGAAATGTAGCAAAATCAGAACAGCAATGTAATTGGTAATAGTCTATTTGTCTAGATGTTTAAAGCTAATCAATGTGATGTGACTACTGCCTTAAAAAATGGAAGACTGACACCTCGACTACAGATTCAAAGGCCACCCATTATCCGGCCACACAAACAACATCCTATGTTCACAATGTGGGTGCTGACGGTAGAGAGGAGAAGGGAAACGAGCATTGGAGGACTGCACAAGCCTGGTGGAGGAACTGAAAGCAAATAGTCACCGACACAGAGAGTACAACACCCCAGGGCACAATGACATCTGCAGAAGACCTCACAAAGAATAGTCATAGTAACATAAGGTAGATAAGAGAACAGCACAGATCCGTCTCCCTTCTATGTTTACACACAGGAGCGTGTAGGCATCGAGGCACAATTCTGCTGTTTTCTGATTGTAGAAGCCCTGCAGTATTATTGTGTTTCTTCTAGCTGTGCAGAGTGAAATTGCTGTCGGTCCCTTACTTTGAGTGAGAGAGGCAGGAATGCTCCTATGTTTGCATTAGGCCCCGACGCACAGTTATGCTGTTTTCGGATTGTAGAAGCAGGTGCCGTGCCTCTGTGTTTCTGGTGGCTGTGCAGAGTGAAATAGTGACGGTCCCTTACTTTGAGTGAGAGAGGCAGGAATGCTCGCTCCCGTGAATACGACCGGGGGCCAGGCCGAATATAAATTGGTAGATAAGGCTGGAAAAAGACAGGTCCATCAAGTCCCACCAATAACCCTACAGGGTTGATCCAGAGGAAGAGTAAAACCCCTATGAGGCGGATGCCAATTCTCCAATACAGGAGGAAAAACTCCTTCCTGACCCTAAACATGGCAATCAGATTAACCCCTGAATCATGTCCGGTCTCCAGAATCTGGACCCCATAACCTGGGATACTATATTTTTACATTACATCTGCATTGAAGGTTCAGGACCTTTGTCGTAGAACCAACAAGAGGATTTGTTTCCCAATGGACCCTATTAATTACAATGGGTCCGCCAGGTTTCTACCATGGTGACCATTGTTTAGACAGAAAAAAAATAGCGCAGCAAGTTGCACTATTTTTTCCGTCGCAGGTGTGAACCAAGCCTAAGCCCCTCCTGAACTTGTGTAATGAATCCACCATCATAACCTCTTGTGGCAGAAAGCTCCACAGTGCCACCGCTCTTAAAGCAAAGAATCTCGTCTATAATGACGGTGAAACCTTCTTTCCTCTAGAGCAGGCATCCTCAAACTGCGGCCCTCCAGCTGTTGGGAAACTACAACTCCCATCATGCAGTTATATAATCTCTAATAGTGGGAATTATGGGAGTTGTAGCTTCCCAACAGCTGGAGGGCCGCAGTTTGAGGAAGCCTGCTCTAGAGGTAGAGGACGCCCTTTTCATGGTTACAGGCCTAGGTGTAAAAAGATCATGCAAGAGATCTGTATATTTGTACATGATAATTAAAGGGGTTTTCTCATTACATTGATTCATCTCACCTCAGTCCTGTTTTATTGGTTTCATTTTGAATTCAGGGGCATGTTTACTGCCTTCTACTGGCCTTTTTTTTTTTTTTTTTTTTTTTTTTTTTTTTTTTTTGAGGAAGCAGGTCTGTAGCTATAGCGACCAGTGCTGGACAGCCTATCAGGAGAGATTGAACAGTCTGTAGCTATAAGCAAACATGTTGCCACCTATCAGGAGAGATCAGAACAGGTCTGCAGCTATAGGCAACCAGTGCTGCAGCCTATCAGGAGAGACTGAACAAGTCTGCAGCTATAGCAACAAGCGCTGACAGCCTATCAGGAGAGATTGAACATGTCTGCAGCTATAGCAACCAGTGCTGGCAGCCTATCAGGAGAGATTGAACATGTCTGCAGCTATAGCAACAAGCGCTGGCAGCCTATCAGGAGAGATCAAACAGGTCTGTAGCTATAAGCAACCAGTGCTGGCAGCCTATCAGGAGGGATCAAACAGGTCTGTAGCTATAAGCAACCAGTGCTGCAGCCTATCAGGAGAGATCGAACAGGTCTGTAGCTATAAGCAACCAGTGCTGGCAGCCTATCAGGAGAGATGAACAGGTCTGTAGCTATAGCAACCAGCGCTGGCAGCCTATCAGGAGAGATGAAACAGGTCTGTAGCTATAGCAACCAGTGCTGGCAGCCTATCAGGAGAGATGGAACAGGTCTGTAGCTATAAGCAACCAGTGCTGGCAGCCTATCAGGAGAGATCAAACAGGTCTGTAGCTATAAGCAACCAGTGCTGGCAGCCTATCAGGAGAGATGGAACAGGTCTGTAGCTATAGCAACCAGTGCTGGCAGCTTATCAGGAGAGATCAAACAGGTCTGTAGCTATAGCAACCAGTGCTGCCAGCCTATCAGGAGAGATGAACAGGTCTGTAGCTATAGCAACCAGTGCTGGCAGTCTATCATGAGAAATCAAACCGGTCTGTAGCTATAGCGACCTGAGGAGCTGATGCAGCCCTTACAAGAGGGGATATCTAGGAATAGGTAGGACATATATTGCAAAGTGACTTGTTTTTGCAAGATTTTTAACATAAAAAGCATTCCTTGCAGTGAGACAACCCCTTTAAGTTGCCCCTAATTGTCTTTTTTTCAAGCTGAAGAACCCTAGGTTTGATGGTCTATCTTGGTACTGGAATCAACAAATTCCTTTAACGAACTTGATGGACCTCTTCTGCCCCTGTCACTCAGCTGGCACCAAAAACTGTCTACAATATTCCATATGCGGCCTCAGCTTTTATTTTCCAGAGCACTACATGAAATGAAAGCGATGTTCTGATTGGTTGCTATGGGCAACAAAGAGTCTTATTGCTGGACAGTGTTCATACATAGGGCCATTAAGGCGACGTGTGAGTTTTGGCGCCTAGACGCCATCTTTTTTTTTTTTTGCACACATTTTTAGCGTAGCCTGAATCTATGAACCTCTTCTACTGCAGGTCTTAGATTTAGCGCTTTCTAACTACAAAGCTCAGGTAAACCACTTTTAAAGAGTTGCTGTATGAAAGCTATAAATGTGTAGCTTCGTATGGAATTCCACGTGGCGTAGCGTGTGAGTGGGTAAAAATAAAATAGAGCGAACGGGCCTGCGCCAGTTTTCGGGCTGAAAAGACACCAGACCTCTGGCGCAGCCCCGTTCATACATGTCACCCACAGTGTCTACCAATATCCCAGTCTTTATCAGCTATGGTTTGGCCAGTATCTCACCATTTAGTACATAACTGAACCTTTAGTTTTATCGGCCCAAGTGCATGACCTCACAATCACCCACATTATCACTCCGCAGGGTGTAGTAATAGTATTACATTATATATGGATTTGGGTATGTACAGAGACATCCTTTTAGCATTATGGGTCACTGGGCAGAGCACTGCAGTGGGCCCTGCCCAAATACATGACATCACCATAGGCCATGCCTCTAGCCTCCCCCAAGCACACTCATATCACGCCACTTATGTTTGGACACTGGCAGCCTGCAGCCTACTCGGCAAGGCAGGGAGCCTTTGGCTCCCTACTCCACTATGGTTTTTTAAAGGGGTTGTATCATTTCATTAAATGGTCTTCAGAATAAAGGGACAGTGAAAACAAGCAACTTTGCAATTGGATGTCATTAGCAAATCTGTCTTGTTTTCACAGGATCCCTTATCTTCATTTTGTGTAAACACGGTTCCCCAGTGTCGGTCGGATTCCACCTCCTTCATTTCATTGGCTGACGGCTCTACTAATTTATATTCGGCCTGGCCCCCGGTCGTATTCACGGGAGCGAGCATTCCTGCCTCTCTCACTCAAAGTAAGGGACCGGCACAATTTCCCTCTGCACAGCCACCAGAAACACAGAGGCACGGCACCTGCTTCTACAATCCGAAAACAGCATAACTGTGCGTTGGTGCCTAATGCAAACATAGGAGCATTCCTGCCTCTCTCACTCAAAGTAAGGGACCGACAGCAATTTCACTCTGCACAGCCAGAAGAAACACAATAATACTGCAGGGCTTCTACAATCAGAAAACAGCAGAATTGTGCCTCGATGCCTAAACGCTCCTGCGTGTAAACATAGAAGGGAGACGGATCTGTGCTGTTCTGGAGGAGTTCATAGAAGACTGGATTCAACTGTAACAAACCTCCAGCTGTGAGAGGAGAAGAGATCTGAGTTCATAGAATACTGTCTAGACTGAATGCAGGGCTGTGGTATGTAAACATACTTACAAAATAAGACTGCATAGGGATAACATGTGGACTTAGGGAGGGGGGGAGGGTGATGATGTCTTCCCCCTTCAGTTAAGAAACACCCTACTGGGAGGGGAAGAAACACCCTTGAATTTGTAGAGCTGAGAAGCTGAGAGCACAATGAAACACATGAACTGAAGAAGCTACATCCCCTTTAACTGTTTGCACGTCCTAAAAACACAGTTAAATAAGCAAAGTTAACCAAGGGATCCAGGGTATGTTTCTTGTATTCCTGGGACATACATACACCACTTGGGGCCACTATACTTGTGGGGCCCCCGGGCAAGTGCCTAGTGCGCCCAATGGAAAAGATGGCCCTGGGTGTGTACAGTCTGCAGCCGATGACAATGCCAGGGATTTTACCAGCCTCATCCACATGCAGGGATATTTTTCTGCACAGAATTAGAGCTGCAGTGCAGACCTTACTTCTGTGGATTTGCCATCTAACCTGATGCAATGCTACTTATCACACACTCCTTGCTTCCATGCATGAGATTATTACAGGGCTGGACACACCAAGCCTGGAGGGCTGATAGCAGGTTGTTGCCGTATCTACAACTCCATCTCTGCTCTGGCAAACCATATAAAAGCTCAGTGAGTCAGACCTGGGATGTCAGAAAGCTGCACCCCCTCTCGATTGCAGGTCCTGAATTTCATGTTGTTAAAAGGGTGTTCCCAACTCAGACACTTGCGGCAGATTGATAAGGATTTACCACAAAGGTCTGATAGGTGCGGGCTCCAGAGGCGAGACCCACATCCATCTTAAAGACAGGCACCTGAAAGTCTCAGTACATAAAAGGAGAGAAGGTTGCGCATGCGCCGTACTCTCTCTTCTGTTCGATTTGGAACCTTCACTGACATGAATGGAAAGTACTGCATAAGAGCAATTTGCTGACTTCTTTGCACGGAGTCTTTTGGGGGCTTGTTCTCAAGATAGGTGTTGATCTCCCCTCTCGGACTCTCAAAAGAGAAGGTTGCGCATGCGCGATTCTCTCTCTTCTCTTCTGCTCTGAACAGAAGGGAGAGAATGGAGAGTACCGCGCGTGCGCAACCTTCTCTTCCGTCTGCACAAAGACTTTCAGGAGCTTGTTTTTCAGATAGGTGTGAGTCACACTTCTGGGACTGCTGCCCATCTGAAAAACAAGCCCCTGAAAGACAAAAGAGAAGGTTGCGCATGCGCGGTACTCTCTATTCCATTCTGCTCGGAACGTCTACCGAAATGAATGGAAAGTACTGCGCAAGAGCGGCCTGCTGACTTCTTTACATGGAAGCTTTTTTGGGAACTGCTCTAAGATAGGTGTGGGTCTCGCTTCCGAGACCATTGCCTATCTGAAAATCAAGCCCCTGAAAGTCTCTGTGCAGACAGAAGATTGCGCACGCGCGGTACTCTCCATTCCGTTCTGCTCAGAAGTCCCATAGAAAGTACTGCGCAAGAGCGACCTGCTGACTGCTTTACATGGAGGTCTGTGGGGGCCTGTTCTCAAAATGGGTTAGGGTCCCAGAAGTGAGACCTGCACCTATCAGACAATTATGGCAAATGTCTGACTGAGATGGGAACATCTTTTTTAAGATGAATAACCACAGGCACTGTTCCTTAAAGCGTTAACTGGTCATCTGAGCTGTAAGAGGGAGAGGACAGAGGACTCCCACATTCCCTCCACAGGGCCCAGTGCCCGCTCTCCTCCTAATTAGTAACTCATTAACCAGGAAGGCGATTAGTCATGCAGAACTCGGTACAATCACTACAGTGCAGCCAATATACAGGAAACCTCCACTGTAAGGGTCCGTTCACACTCGGAAGATTTGTACCAGAAAAATCTAATTAAATTTCCTCCCAAAAATCGCCATGTGAATACATTTCTGCAATGCACCCGCACCTTTCTGCAACATGTCTGCCATGTGTGAACCCCGGCTCTGGTTTCCACTGGGGCAAGAACATTACCACACATTGCGAACGTTCCCTCAGTCCGCACGGACGCACGCGCCATAGACAGCACTGCTGCAGGATCTAGGGTGTTTATATGCTAAAAATTCATACGAAAAAGGTGGCCATACCCAGACAGGGGGCGACCAAACCCATAGAGACCGGCCGACTAATACACAGGAGGGCAACCTGGTGACAGATGTGACGGAGGTGAAGGAGGTGTATTGTATTTCCACATCTGATCCTTTCTTCTACTGAAAGATAAGCAGCTGCCAGCGGTGCCCGTCGGTGGTTTATCACCCCCTCTCTCGAGCTTCTCTTTCCCATAATTCCTTGTGATATGCAGATGCTTCGCAGAGTGCAAAAGGCAATTTCAAATCTCCACACACCTATATGGTGCTCTCCCCAAAGAGAGATACTCCCCTTTCTGAGCCACTCATTGCCTCCCACCCAGCCAGCCAGTATCTCTCTGCACTGATGAGGGACAAAACCCCGAAACAGCTGTATGCAGATGAGTGATGCTGGTTTGGCCAACATCCCTTTCGCTTTCTAAAGACTCATGATTTTAAAAACAAATTTTTAGGGATTTATTACATCCAATAGAGCTTTCCCTTTTCCCATAATTTTCCCTTTTGATATGCAAGGGTGCTACGTGAAGTGCCCAAA
The DNA here is from genome assembly GCA_025379985.1 of Phyllomedusa bahiana. NCBI lineage: Eukaryota > Metazoa > Chordata > Amphibia > Anura > Hylidae > Phyllomedusa > Phyllomedusa bahiana. The sequence continues at coordinate 199,797 of JAODAL010000915.1, forward strand.
AAGGAAATTTCCCAAACCTACACAAATATTTTGGTGCCCCTCCCAAGGAGACAAAATTCCCCTTTCTTCTCCCCCTCCCTATTAATACTGATGTGAATGGGAGAGGGCGGAGGGAAAAGTGTTCAGGATTCCAAAAACCCCTGGATTATGTGGGACCCCTCCAACCCCCAAGGGGTTCAGGGGGCCCTATCAAATCCAAAACCCCTCTACTCTAAAAAAAGGGGAATTTGTAGTCCCAAAATTTGCAATAAAGCCACAACTCAATGGAAATGGGGGCCCACTTTCCCCGCGACGGCCCACTTTGGGGGGGCCCAATGAGGGTTTTTCCCCTACCTCCCCTTTTTGAGGCCCCCTTTTCAGGGTTTGGCATGGGATTAAATCTAAAGATCAGCCACATGCTCCGTTTCCTGCGTATGGGGAAAACTTTTTGTGAAACTCTTTCCCTGCCCCTTTTGTTGAATTTAACTTTTGAAAATCCATTTTAGGCCCCAAAAGCCCCCAAATGTACAAAATGGCCCATAAAAGGGGGCACCTCCAGGCGTTTCTCCCTTTTGCCCAATCTACACGGGGCAGGGGATGAAAACCCCCGATGGGGTGGTACGATGCCCTTTTGAAATTGTGTAACAAACATACTGGGGGAAGGGGGAAAAAATAAGGTTTTCCGACCCCCTCAAACCAGGAAACCTATCACCCAAGGGCCCCCCCCTCGGGCCCCCCAAAGGGGGGAATCCAAAAAAGCCTGATTTGCCCGGAAACAAGTTGGGTATGTTCCAGGGGAAATTTGGGCCCCTTTTTGCACCCCTAAAAAAACGGCGGGGGAGATGTGCGCCGGGGAAAAAACGGGGGGGGGGGGGGGGCGGCGGGGGGGGGGGGTAGCCTAAAGGGGAAATTTGGGTTTGCCTCCTCTCCCGGGCGTACAATACAATGGTATTGTTAACGCGCGGGGAGAAAGCGAAAATAATGCTTTTCAATTTTGGGGCCGGGGGCGGGCCCACTCCCCCCCCCCGCCCCCACCCCCCCCCCCCCCGGGAAATTGCCTGGTCCCGCGGAAATCCCCAAAACAAACCCCCCGTTTAAATTTCGGCCGTAAATGTATGTGGCCCCTGTGAACATAACCCTTATAGAGAAGGAGCCAAAATTTGATTGAAATTAGGACCTTGGGGGGGGGGGGAAAGGGAAAAAAGGGTTGTCTCACTACAAATTTATTCATCTCACCTCAGTCCTGTTTTCTTTTGAAAACCAAAGGGGGTGTTTTCTGCCCTTTTACTAGGGGCAGTAGAAGCCAATCGTAGCTACACAAACCAGGGGGGCTCACCCATCAAGGGATCGAAAGTCTGTAACAAAAGCAACCAGTGCTGGCCCGCCTTTCAGGGGAGTTGGGAAAAGGATTTTAAGTATAAAAAACCTGAGCCGCTGATGCAGCCCCCTCAACTAGAGGGGGTATCTCGGAAAAGGTAGGAGACTGTTAATGGGCAACTATTGCAAAAAAAATACTTGGGTTTGTTGGGAAGATTTTAACATAAAAAGCATTCCTTGCCCGGGGAACAACCCCTTTAAGTACAACTTGCCAATAAGATTAAAAACCCTGCTAAATTTTGGGGTTTTTGGGTTCCAAAAAAATTTCAGGTACCTGATATTTTCCCCCCAAACCCTATATTTCAAACCCTCCCTGCTCTTTTTACATGAGGTTTACTAAAAATTGGCCCTTTGCTTTAAGATACTACTGACCCCTGGGTTTAACGTTTTTTGTGTCTTTTGGCCCAAATATTTTCCCTGAAATTTTTGGCCCGCGCCCTAGAAAAGGGTTTAAAAAAATTATTGCCCGTTTAGATTTTTTTCATAGGCCAGGATAAAACATTTGTTGGTACATCAATACCCAAAAGGGCCAACTGCAGTGCCAAGGGAAACCATGCCACTGTCCCGCCGGACTTGCCCCTTTGTCCCTGGGCAGCCCCTGACTAAAAGTAAAAAAAGATTTGAGGCCCTGCAACTTCTACACCCTTTATTTTTGAACCCGCAGGTTTGGAGGGGAAACCCAAAAAGTATAAAAAAAAACAACCCCCCCAAAACCAGTTACAACCCACAAAAATAGGATAACAACCCACCATTTTAAATTTGGGGCCCCAAAAGGATTTTTATTTAATAAAGGACTGAGAAAAAGGGGGGCTTGGCCCAAAAACTTTTTATCCCTTGGGGAATTTTTGGTTGGGAAAAAATCTCCTTTCCTCCCCCCCACACATAAGAAACCTGAAAAAATTGCCCTTTCCTTGCCCCCATATCCCCCGGTTAAAAATTAATTTCCCCCCGGGGAAAAAGGGGCTTAAAAGGGGTTTTTTCACTCAAGGATTTTTGCAAAAAAAAGTCAATTTTTGCCCAAAAATTTGTTTTTAAAGGTTCCCAAACCCCTTTTTCCCAAATTTCCCCCTCAAAGTGGGGGGGGCTTGGGATCACTTCTTAGGTCGTTTTAGCTACAAAACCCGTTTGATTATCTGATTGGCTGCCAACGCCTGGTTTTCTTAAAAAGCTACAAACCTGGCCTTTTTACTGCCAAACCTTTGTAAAACCAGTAAACCCGCCCCGGGAATTTAAATGAAAACCCAAAAAAAACAGGATGAGGGGTAGAATCAATGTTTAAAGAGACAACCCCTTTAAATTGGCCCAATTTTTGACAAAAGTCCTCAAAACCGGGGCGGGAAAACCCAAAGTTTGCCCAAAAACTTTTCCGATTTAAAATAACAGTTTAGGGCAGATGAGGACGTAATCCTGAGCACAGCGAGGAAGGAGCCCCCAAAAACTCTCATGTTCAACCAAACTCTTTGATTATGTTTTTTTCCCAGGACTTGGCCTCCTTCCTGCCAAAACAACGGCGGGGTAAAAAGCAATTTTCTGCTGGGAGATGCCCCAGCAGAGCTGTCCCCCCCCTGCCCCCCCCGCCCCCAAAACCCCCCCCCCAGGGCAAAAAAACTCCTGGGGTTTATTTATTTTTTTGGTTACAAAAAAAGAAAAAAAAATTTTTTCAATCCCGGGAGAACAATTTTCCCCAAAAAGCCCGCGGGGTTCTTCCTGAGGACCCAGCCAGAGGCCAAACATGAGGGTCCCGCTAGGGGTCCCCGAGGCCCGTGTGCACGGCCGGGCCCCCCCGGGAACCCCTGGGGGAAAAGAAACCCCTCACAGCCAAACCCTACTTTTCAGGGGGAGGGGGCACCCTGACGCAAATTTTTACCCACAAAAATTTTTGGAAAGGGAAAAGTTCACCCCTTCAAGGGTTGCTCTCCCTTGGGAAAGCCCGATTTTTTAAATTTTGGATTTATTTTTCCCGGGTGTGCAGGCAGCCGATGCGGACCCAAAAAACCTAAACCGCCAAAAACCTGGGACTTGGGACTCTCCCTTTAAATTTTATAAACCATTAAGGGGTTGTGTTAAAACAGGGGTATAGCGGGGATATACCTGTGCCCCACCCCAATTCACCTGCCCCTTTATTTCCCCTAGTTGGGGCACCGCAATACACCTCTTCTTTCCCTTAAACCCTTTCGCCCCCAAAAATACACCGCTTCATTTTTCCCCGTACCTGTGGCACCAAAAATACCAAACCCGCTTCATTTTTCCCCTACCCGTGCGCACCCAAAAATTTCCCCCTGCTTTATTTCCCCCTAACCCCGTGCGCACCTCAATATCACCGGTTCATTCTTCCGTTCAGGGGCGCCCGCAATTTCACCCCGCCCCTTTATTTTTCCGTAAACCCCGTTTCCACCGAAAATTTCCCCTCTTCAATTTTTCCCCCCCACCTTGGGGCGCACCAAATACCCTGCTTTCTTTTCCCCTTTCCTGGCGCAACCCTCAATACACCCGCATTTATTTCCCGTCGCCTACTTCCCCCGCAATCAAAACCCCGGGTTTTATTTCTTTTGGACCCGGGGGCCACCACAATACACCTGTCTTCTTTTCCCCCTAAACCCTTTGGGACCGCAATACACCCGCCTTTAATTTTCCCCCAACCCCGTGCCCCAAACCCCAATACACCTGCCTTTATTCTCCGTACCCCTTTTCCCAAACCCCACTACACCTGCTTCATTTCCCCCGTACCCTTTTGGGAAACCCCCAAAAATACAAACCGGCCCTTCCTTTTTCCCGGGACCTGGCGCCCGGGGGGGAAAACACCTGGGTTCATTTTTCCCCTTTTCCTGTGGGGCCCAAACCCCAATACACCTTCCCTTCCCTTTCCCCTAATTTCCCGAGCGCACCCCCCCAAATTTCACCTGCCCTTTATTCCCCCCCCTGGCGGGACCCCAATACACCCGCCCGGGGGCCCCTTTCCCCCCCCGGAAAAACCCTTTGTTTCCAGACCCCCAATTAACCTTTTTCATTTCCCCTTTCTTTGTGGCATTAAACAAAAACCCCCTGCTGCTGAAAGTACGTGTGGCCCCCTGGGCATACTTTCAAAAGTGCTTGGCCCAGCCCCTATTACCCTTCGTTTTCCCCGGGAAATTGTTTGACCAAAAATACACCTTTTGGTGCGAAAATAAAGGGGCCGCAATGCTTTCTTTTAACCAAAATGTTATGGTCGCTCCCTTTCAAAATTCCCCTTTTCCTTTCCCCCAAAGGGGCCGGGGGAAAAGGCTGGGGTTTCTTTTCACTCAAAAGGGGCTATGATTTTAGTAGTTTTTGGGGTGTGTTTTTGGGACGAAAGCAGCGCAATTTTTACCACAAATACGGAGTTTCAAAAAACGTTGTGGGAACATACCCTGTGCACGGGTGGGGACTCCACCATAAAGGGGGGGGTTTTCATACAGGTTTGGGGCAGATTTTTGGAAAAAGGTGTTTAAAAACTCTAAACATGTACCCCATTTTAACCCGTATTTTTCCAGGCTTTTTCCTTTTCCCCGGGAAAGGCATCAAAAAACAAAATCAAATTTTTTACCGGGGGTTTTTACGCACTGCTAATAATAAAGAGACCAAGTCAGAAAAATTTGCCCTCGGGGCTTTAATTTGGGGGGATTTTAATGGTTTGTTGAAATTCAGCCGGACAAGTCATTAAGCCCCCCCGGTTTAACCCCCACCCCAGGCTGGTTCAAAAATTTCAGAGGTGCAAAAAGGAACCAGTTATAAGGGGCCCCTTCCCCCGCAACCCCAATTTTCCACAATGGGGTCCGTCAGGGTTTTGGCCAAGCTGGACCTATTTTTTTTCCGCCACTTTTCCAAAATTTTTAATTGTGATGGAAGGAACCTCCCCACCCCAGAAATGGAAATCCATCATTAAAGGGGTTCTCTCGCCATGCAGTTTCAAGAAGCCTACTTTTTCCCCGCAAAAATTCAGGCTTCTACTTCCCTTTTTTTCCCGGCTTTTGGGGGTTTCCCCCCCGCAAAGACTGACATTCCCCGCTTGCTATTCCTAGCTACCCTTTTTTAAAAGGGGGGTTGGGGATGGGAAGGGGGTTTTAATAGCGGGGCAAAAGGCTACTGCTTAAAGGGGTTTAAGGGTTTTTTCCATAAAACAAAAAAGCTCCTGTCCCGCCTTTATATTGAAACCCGCGGGAGTGACCATCCTTTCCTTTTTTTTTCCTGTTTTGAAACAGGAGAACAGTGGGTTGGGAAAACCCCCCCCCGGGGAGCTTTTTGTAAAAAAATAGGAAAATTAAGAATTTTTTCTAACTTGGAAGGGGAAAAAATCAGGCCCAAAAGCATGATTTGAAAAAGTCTTTACTTTTGCCTACCGTTTTAAAACTAAAACCCAAAGTGGGGAGGAAAAAACCTCATAAAAGGGGCGTAAATTTTTTTTAAATTTAAAGTGGATTTTTTAAATCTCGTGCCCCATTTTTTATTATAGGAAAGAGGAAAAAATTCTGAAAATTTATGGGGGTTTTTTTACCGGAATCCCGCCCCCCCAAAAATTTAAAAATTTTGAACATTAAACCCCAAAAAACAAGCCCTGAGAGATTATAGATTTCATGAGCAAAACCAAAATGGAGTTTGAAAAATTTTTATGGAAATTTAAAACCAAAATTTTTGGGAGCCTTTTAAACCCCGTGCCCCATGGCCCTTTTAACCCCCAAAGAAAGAGGTGGCATGACCATTTCCGAAAACCAGGGGGAAAAAAATTTTGAACTACCCCTATTATAGCACGGACTCTTTAAGGGAGGCATCCCCAATTTTGCGGCCTTCCTGAAGTTTGGGAAACTAACCCCTCCCCCCATTTATTTTTCCCCCTGTTAAAAATATTTTAAAATGCATGATGGGAGTTTTTGTTTCCCCCAAAGCTGGAGGGGCCCCCTTTGAGGATGCCTTTGGGCTAAGGCCCTGGGGGCTACAAAGGTCACAAAAGGGCCCCGTCATGCAATTAAAAATCCATTTAAGGCCCGATCGGGAGGAGGATCAAAGGTTTTTGTTTGGTTTTCTAATAAATCCTTTTAAAACTGACTTGGAGGGAAAATTTCTCACAAAAACAGTCACCCCGAAAGGATGCATGCAAAAATCCAAAAAAGGGGGTCATTGTTTTCCCCCCTTTTGGGGGGGAAGGGGACTAATTTTCCTTTTTTAGGTTTCCTAAAAGAAAGGGTGAGGCCCCCATCCAAAATACTAAGTTCGTTAATTTCCCATCATTACTGGAAATTAATAAAAGGATAAAAAAAAAATTTTAACAAGGTAAGGGGGGTTCACACTGTGGGTTTTTTTCTTGACAAACCAGGAATGGGGGCCCAAAAACAGAACTCGTTTATAAAACCCACGTGTGAACCGCCCGGGGGGTTTTTGTGTCCAAAGCTATTTTGAGGAAAGTATAAGGGTTTACACTTTTCCTTTTCCCATTTGGTTTTTTAACCCGAATTTGCCGCCAAAACCAAACGACGCTTTGGGGTTCGGGCCCGTTTTTCATTCGTTCAGGCGAAATTGCGCGTTTTGGGACCAATTGTTGGCGGGGGTTTTACCTACATAACCTATCCCAAAATTTTTTCCCCGGTGTGTGTTATATTATCCAATAAAACCAAAAATGGTTTTTAACCTTCCAAAACCCCTAAAATTTTTTTTTTTTTAACCCTCAAACTTGTTTTAGTTTTCCTCTATTTTTATTTAAAAATTTTTATTCTACACACTTTTTATTTATTATTAAATTAAAATTTACACCAAAAAAATTTAAAATAATATATTATTATTACACACAACATTTTAAAAAATATATATATATACCCCACAAAACAAAAACAATAAAATTTTTATAAAATAAAATATTTTATACAAAACACAACCCAAAAATTTTATTATAATATTTTAAATATATAAAAACACACAAACATATATACACACAAACCAAAACACCCCACACTTTCACACACAAAACCCCCTTCCTTCCCCTCAACACAAACACACACTTTTACCCCACACACACACACACATATTTCACACACACACACAACAAAATACACACCCCACACAAAACATATACACACCAATAAGACACCAAACAAACCCCCAAAACTCCACACATATACACACACACAAAACACAATAACACAACAACCCCAAACACAACCCCAAAACACACCACACACACCTTTTACCACCCCACATAACAAAAAAACACACACACACCCACACCCACACACATACACACACACAAAACAACACACCAACACAAAACACCACACACACATAAAAACACACACACACACACAAAAATATACACAAACACACCCCCCCTATAAAACCCCCCCAAACACACATATACACACCAATTTTAAAAACCAAAAACACACACACACACACACACCAAAAAACACAACCCCCCCCAAAAACACACATATACACACAACCCCAAAAACAATACACACCAACAAATATACACAAAACAATATACAAACACAACAACAACACACACACACACACACGGCCGGGAAAAATTTAAAGGTTAACCCAAATGACGGAAAAAGGGTTTGTTCACAAAAGGCTTAAAAATTTTGGGGCCCCATTTTGCGCCGTCCTGCGCTTTAAAACGAAACGAAATGCGCCCCCAATCATTACAGGAAAAAACCCACATTTTTTCATAGAGAACTTTTGGATTAAAGCCTCTCTCCCTTTGGGGGTTCCCGTTCAATGGTAATTTTTACACGCGGGGGGATTAAAAACATGTCAAAATTTTTTCGGTGCTTACGCGCCGGGGGTTTAAAGACAGGGCCCAAGGGCCCCGGGCCCGTACTGTACCCCCGCCAAATTAACCCGTTTTGAACATAGCCTAACGAGGCAAAAACCCCCCAAAAAGTCCCCGGGGGGGTTGTTAGGGGGTTGGGTTTAAAAAACCAAAAGCGTTTAGATTTCTGACTGGAAAGGTTTGGGCGTGGGACAATTTCCCAGAAAACTGAAAGAAAACTTCCCGGGGGCAATTGGGGCAAAACCCCCAAAGGGAAAGGGGAAAAAACCCCAAACCGCCGGGGGTGGAAGTCCCCAAAAGCCGTGGAGACAACGGCACAATAACTTTCTAAACAGTTTAGGACAGGAAGGAGCTTGTGTTAAACAAGGCAGGGCAAACAACAGGAAAAAATGCAGTTGGGGGGTCCCCTTTTGGGTATGTTCACAAAGAAGTCCCGCGGCACCCTACGCAAAGCGCCACTTACAACGTGTCCTTTTGGGAGTCGCGGGCCCTATCCCCGGGGAAATCCCCAGGCAGGGGGTTGGGGCCCTTCACATGCATTGCCCCGTTTAGGTTTTCCGATAGCCCGCCCAGTAATTGACATTTTTACCCTTTCATCATATGGGAAAAAGTTTTTTTGGGGACCCCCCATTTAAACTTAATCATTTTTTTGTTTTTAATTTTTTTGGGTGTTTTGGGAAACCTTTTCAAAAATTGGTATATCTAATAAATAAAGGACACAGGAATATTTCCCGGGTTGAATTTAGGTTTTTTTACTAACAACAAAAAGTGCAATATTTTTTTTTTAGATATATTTAAAATTTAAAAGGCTGTTGCAAACACCCAAATTTTTTAGAACTAAAAATGATTTTGATTAAATTGGGGGGCCCAAACTTTTTCTTATTACTGGATCTCCCCCGCCCCAAAACCCGTTTTGGGGTTTACGGGGGAAGGAGGGGGTATTTCCTTTTTTTCTCAAAAAGAACTGTGGGTTACCGTAAATTTTGGTGCTTTAAAACGATGCAAAAAACGCCCCCCGCCAAATTCCCCAGTGTGAAATTTGCCTTAGGGTATGTACACAACAAAGGGTCTTGGATTCGTTTTTACAAAAACGTAAAAAAGTATTCTGTTTAAAAAAAAATCCAAGAAACATAAACCCCCAAAAATTTGGTCCATACTTGGATATGTTTTTTTGGGCTGCAAATCGCGGGGACAAATATTGTTTCTATGGAAATTTTTTTAAAAAGGGGCAAATTTTACTACAAGGATTGGGGTTTTTATGTTAAAGATCTCCAAAAAACAAAGCACTTTCAAAATTTTTTTCCATTTAAAAAAGTGTCCCACCCATTCCTGGGTATCCCCTCTTTATGGGCTTTCCCCTCCCCCCTAATCCCTATACTTTCAGACCCGTTCAATCTCTATGATTTGGGGTGCCCGACCGGTTGCCCATAGCTACACACCTGGCTTCTACTGAAGTCTAGTGGAAGCCAGTAAACACGCCCCTGAATTCAAAGTGAAACCAAGAAAACAGGACTGAGGTGAGATGAATCAATGTAGTGAGACAACCCCTTTTAGTGTGTAAAATGGAAGTGACCTGTCAATGCTTTGGATGGATCCGTGAAATGCAATACAATAACGGATGTAAAACATGTATCGTATAAAAACCAAGCCAACTGATATTGAAGTGAGGGAACCCTATGGCCTCTCTAAGCAGTCTACTGGTGGAGACCCCAATATACAGTAGAGTGTCCAAGAATGCTGGTCTGAAGGACAATATGTATTTTACACTGAAATCAATGAAAACTGAATGGAAATAAATACATATTTGGATACATAAAACCTATCCAAATATGTATTTCACAGATGCCGTGTGAACATACCCTTAGCCCTAACCAGTTCTAGAAAGCTGGTGATCTGCTCATCACCATGTTCTCCACAGCAGGCGTCACCCAGCTTTTCCAGGACACCATAGCTGCCTTGTTATGGGGAGACACCCACTGGGGTTGTCTCCCTACATTGATTCATCTTACCTCAGTCCTGTTTTCTTGGTCTCATTTTGAATTCAGGGGCGTGTTTACTGTGTTCTACTAGGATGCAGTAGCAGCGAGGTCTGTAGCTATAGCAACCAGTGCTGGCAGCCTATCAGGAGAGCTCAAATAGGTCTGTAGCTATAGCAACCAGTGCTGGCAGCCTATCAGGAGAGATCAAACAGGTCTGTAGCTATAGCAACCAGTGCTGGCAACCTATCAGGAGGGATCAAATAGGTAGAGAAATCTACAATCAGGAAATAAAAACGACCGAGAGGAAAAGCATATGGATCAGGGGCTTGATTTAATAAGTAAAAAAAAAAAAAAAATTGGCGACATATTCCCTTTAATATACCTCATGCATGCGTAATCACACGGCTCAATCTACCAAGAGTCTACGCTCTACCCTGGTAATAATCAGGATCAGCCGCTCTCCGGCCCGGTATCTCCCATCATCTCCATGCAGAACTCTTCAAGCTCTGAGAAATAATAGGCGGCTGCTGCTCTATAGCACACGATCAGAACGCACACAGCCATGCGATGATCCACACTAGATCACCCTCGTCCTGCTATGGATTAAAGGGCTGTTACAGCAAAAGCATTGCAAAAAGACTAATCACCATAGACACTGGAGGAGATTCATCAACTGTGCTGGAGCAAGCCCCACTGGATCAGCGAAAAGCTTCTAGGAGCGGAGCTAAAAGGGACAACAGAATACATGTGGCAGTCTGGTGGGAAGTAAAGGTGGCCCTAGATGTCAGACAGAAGATTGAAGAGGACCCGTGACATCTCCGGATATGTACCATTTACTATGTATGAAAACGGTCTAGGTGTGAGATGGTCTTTGTTGCCCATAGCAACCAATCAGAGCCAAGTTTTATTTTTCCAGAGCACTATATGAAATGAAAGCGGAGCTCTGATTGGTTGCTATGGGCTCTGATTGGTTGCTATGGGCAACAAGGACAGTCTTACTGCTAGACAGCTTTCTTACATAAGGCTCTGCGTGTTCCCGGTGAAGAAAGGGCTTGTGGTGCCGAAGCACAAGCTGCAAAAACGGTAAAATCATTTGTCAAGTTCTGCACTCATTGAGTGAGGTGTAAAATCACCGTCAACGTGCAGACACCTGCGTGTGCTTTCAACTGCGCTAATGAAGGCGTACGCTCCGCAATACGCCGTGTGAACGTACCCTTAAAGGGGTTGTCTCACTACATCGATTCATCTTACCTCAGTCCTATTTTCTTGGTTTCACTTTGAATTCAGGGGCGTGTTTACTGGCTTCCACTAGACTGCAGTAGAAGCCAGGTCTGTAGCTATAGGAACCAGTGCTGGCAGCCTATCATGAGAGATCGAACAGGTCTGTAGCTATAGCAACCAATGCAGGGCAGCCTATCATGAGAGATCGAACAGGTCTGTAGCTATAGCAACCAGTGCTGGCAGCCTATCATGAAAGACCAAACAGGTCTATAGCTATAGCAACCAGTGCTGGCAGCCTATAATGAGAGATCGAACAAGTCTGTAGCTATAGCAACCAGTGCTGGCAGCCTATCATGAGAGATTGAACAGGTCTGTAGCTATAGCAACCAATGCTGGCAGCCTATCATGAGAGATCGAACAGGTCTGTAGCTATAGCAACCAATGCTGGCAGCCTATCATGAAAGACCAAACAGGTCTGTAGCTATAGCAACCAATGCTGGCAGCCTATTATGAGAGATCGAACAGGTCTGTAGCTATAGTGACCTGAGGAACTGATGCAACCCATACAAGAGGGGATATCTAGGAATAGGTAGGACACTGTTAATGGACACATATTGCAAAGTGACTTGTATTTGCAAGATTTTTAACATAAAATGAAAACCTTGTAGTGAGACAACCCCTTTAACCACCGGCCGTATTTCAGGTAATTCGTCTGCTGCGAGATCTTCTGGCGTCGCTGCAGAATAGGGGTTTTGCAGCTCCTGGCAGCGCAGCTGTGCTATGGACAGAGCTGTACTACTGTACAGGAGCAGCCTTTGTGAGCGCTGGGAAGCAGAGGAAACCTGCGCTGACCGGCGCTTAACCCTTTGATTGCAGCGGTCAGTGACCACAGCATAATCAAAGGGCTTTCCCCTGCTCCGTCAGGTGGCCGGGACTCCTGGTGACCTGATGGAGCCCGGAGACCGTCTTCACAGTCAGCCCTGGGGACCTATAGTAGCCCCAGGGCTGTCTGTATAGTAAGGCTGTGTCTACACAGCACTGGATTTTGGTCGGATTTTCAGAGAACACAGTATTTTGGATCCACCGAAAATCCGACCGTACTGTGCGGCCCTCAATGGAAAATCCGCGCCGTAGTCTACACATCACATGGGTTTTACTGAGGGTTTCCCAAAGCTAAAATCGTCGGGTGGACTATAGAACAGGTTATATATTCCGCTGATGGATTCCCGTGCAGCCCATGTATTGAGCCGACGGGAATCCGAAATCCGACTGTGACGGCGCGGTTCAGCAATGTGAAAATGCTGCTGGATTTTGGGCGGCATTTTCAACTTGCTGTGTCGACCTAGCGTAAGCCTGTGATCAGGGCACACACAGCAGCCTGCGTTATACTGGCACAGACTGTACTGTATTAGCACACAGGAGTACTCTAATACATTACTAAATTAAGAAAAAAAAAAGTTGAAAATTAGTTTATTCCTTTAATGGAATTATTAAAAGTAAAAAAAAAAGTGGAGAAAAAAGTAAATATTTAATAAAAATGATCCTGCATACATCACACACAAGACTACAAACATTCGGTATCCACACAACCATTTTATGTACGTTGTAATTTATATGTAAACTCAAACAATCCCCCCCCCCCACCAAATACATCTCCCACATAAAACAAGTCCTAATAAAACAGCTTCACAGGGGGAGGAGTAAAGACTACTGAAACACAGTGAGGCGGATCATTAAAGGGGTTGTCTCACTACAAAGATGAGCTTTCAAGATGTAGGGAACACTATATGAAGACGGTTTCCAAATATATTGTGTTCTTTTTCTTAAGGAGCTACAAGTGATTTAATCGCCTTCTGTGCTCTCTCTCCGGTTCCTGAAGTGACCGACCTGTGTACTTGCCCCCCCCCCCACTGCTGTTTGTTTTATCTGATAGCAGGGAGTGATGTCATCACACAGGTGGGGGCCAGCAGTGTGAGAGCTTGTGTGTTATCTGATCTTTCAGACAAGAAGACACTAATTACTACTGTTTACTTTAGCTCTCAAGATTCTCTGGACCTCAGAGAAGGTGATTTATTTAATCTAGTCTAACAAACAGAGAAGTCTGAATACATATGCTAATTACAGACAGCTTGACCAGGAAGTGACAGAGCCAAGCAGCATTATTTCATTCATGCATCCTATGAAACTTTGATACGAGACAACCCCTTTAAGGCCTTTTCAGGGCTGGTCTTTAAGGGGTTAACCAAGCATTTCACCTGGTGTACGGTCATTTCGCAAGCACACCCATACAGATTTTACCCCATACGGGCTCTTAGGGTATGTTCACACGATGTACTATGGCACTGTACATCGTGTGTTTCGGGAGCTCGTGTGTACTCCGGCGGGGAGGGGGGGGGGGGGGGACCCGGCCCGCCGGCCCCGTAGGCATTTATTACTCGTGGCACGTATTCGCCGCAAGTAATTGACATGTCACTTATCTCCCCGCGTGTACAATACGATCATATTGTACGCCCGGTGAGAGGAGGCGTAATCCAGAGTTCTCTATGAGAACCGTGGATTACTGTAATTTCGGCGCGCAACTCGCCCGCAAATGCGCGCCGAAATTACCCAGTGTGAACATACCCTTAGGGAGCTTTCACACAGCTCAGTTCAGGTGCAGTTTTAACTGAGCTCCAATGAAACTGCCTTTATTACCAGCAAACTTTTTTCCACTTATCTAAACTGTTTGGAAAGTGAGTAATCAGTGTGTTTGTATCCACAAGACTTCACACACAGTCATTGATCACTTACTTGAAACATCTTTCCGAACAATACAGACAACTGAAAGAAGCTTGCTAATAATAAAGGCAGTTTAATTGGAGCACAGTTAAAACTGCACCAAAACTGCGCTGTGTGCAAGCGGCCTTACAGCTGTTCACACTGGCTGCACATGTTCAACGATGCCGGGGCAAAGGATGAAAATGCAGAACTCTGCCGAGGACGGTGCGTCTAACCGGCCAGCTTTTTATCAGTTTTCATGTGCACAGCCCCCATTTAAACACCCTGGGCTGGCGCAGAGCACACACCTGAACATTGCACTCCAGGGGGCATCATTTGTTTGCATGCCATTCTTCACAGGATTAATTGGTGAAGTCTGCCTGGACCAGAAAACTACAGGATGCATATAGAGGAAATCCACACACTGTTCTTATAGAGCAACCTGAACCAATAGCAATAGGTTTCTTTGCAGATTTTAGGAATGGGTGCGATTGTGCTCAGCGCTGAAGAATAGCAGCATTTGGATCCAGGGTTCATATCCGATCCAGGGCAACAACTGCATGAAGTGTCTATGATCTTCCTGAGGTAGGATCTCTCCTACACATGGCTTCTATTAGATAGGTCCCTCACTGCCACTGTACAAGATTGGCCATATCACCCGACCAGTGCAATACGATGCCCTGCATAATGGCACCTGCCATCTCCCGTCATACGATGCTATAAGCTTCATGTGATACCCCCCCCCCCTCCCCACAATTTAGCCTTCCCTCCATTTGGTGCGACAGTTGTTGTCCACCTCAGCTGTGTAGCCAACTCCACATAGCAGCACCCTCTCTCCGTCATTAATAATCTAATGGGGAGAGCTGGCCCTATACATTAATAATCTAATGGGGAGAGCTGGCCCTGTACATTAATAATCTAATGGGGAGAGCTGGCCCTGTACATTATTAATATAAGGGGGAGAGCTGGCCCTGTACAATATTAATATAATGGGGAGAGCGGGCCCTGTTCATTTATAATCTAATGGGGAGAGCTGGCCCTGTACATTAATAATCTAATGGGGAGAGCTGGCCCTGTGCATGAATAATATAATGGGGAGAGCGGGGCCCTGTACATGAATAATCTAATGGGGAGAGCTGGCCCTGTACATGAATAATGTATTGGGGAGAGCGGGCCCTGTACATGAATAATCTAATGGGGAGAGCGGGCCCTGTGCAATAATAATCTAATGGGGAGAGCTGGCCCTGTACATGAATAATCTAATGGGGAGAGCGGGCCCTGTACATGAACAATCCACTGGGGAGAGCTGGCCCTGTACATGAATAATCTAATGGGGAGAGCGGGCCCTGTACATGAATAATCTAATGGGGAGAGCTGGCCCTGTACATGAATAATCTAATGGGGAGAGCTGGCCCTGTACATTAATAATCTAATGGGGAGAGCTGGCCCTGTGCAATAATATTATAATGGGGAGAGCGGGCCCTGTGCATGAATAATATAATGGGGAGAGCGGGCCCTGTGCATGAATAATAAAATGGGGAGAGCTGGCCCTGTACATGAATAATCTAATGGGGAGAGCTGGCCCTGTACATTAATAATATAATGGGGAGAGCGGGCCCTGTGCATGAAAAATCTAAAGGGGAGAGCTGGCCCTGTGCATGAGGAAGCTAATGGGGAGAGCGGGCCCTGTGCAATAATAATCTAATGGGGAGAGCTGGCCCTGTACATGAATAATCTAATGGGGAGAGCGGGCCCTGTGCAATAATAATATAATGGGGAGAGCTGGCCCTGTACATTAATAATCTAATGGGGAGAGCGGGCCCTGTGCATGAATAATATAATGGGGAGAGCGGGCCCTGTGCATGAATAATATAATGGGGAGAGCGGGCCCTGCTCATGAATAATCTAATGGGGAGAGCTGGCCCTGTTCATGAATAATCTAATGGGGAGAGCTGGCCCTGTACATGAATAATATAATGGGGAGAGCTGGCCCTGTGCATGAATAATCTAATGGGGAGAGCTGGCCCTGTGCATTATAATATAATGGGGAGAGCTGGCCCTTGTACATGGAATAATCTAATGGGGGAGAGCGGCCCTGTGCATTAATAATATAATGGGGAGAGCTTGGCCCTGTACTGAATAATCTAATGGGGAGAGTGGCCCTTACATGAATAATCTAATGGGGAGTGCGTGCCCTGTGCATGAATAATCTAATGGGGAGAGCTGGCCCTTTACATGAATAATCTAATGGGGAGAGCTGGCCCTGTACATGAATAATCTAAGGGGAGGCTGGCCTGTGCATTAATAATCTGATGGGGATGAGCGGGCCCTGTACATTAATAATCTAATGGGGGAGAGCTGGCCCTGTACATGAATAATCGATTTGGGGAGAGCTGGCCCTGTGCATTAATAATCTAATGGGGAGAGCGGGCCCTGTACATTAATAATCTAATGGGGAGAGCTGGCCCTGTACATGAATAATCTAATGGGGAGAGCTGGCCCTGTGCATTAATAATCTGATGGGGAGAGCGGGCCCTGTACATTAATAATCTAATGGGGAGAGCTGGCCCTGTACATGAATAATCTAAAAGGGGAGAGCGGGCCCTGTACATGAATAATCTAATGGGGAGAGCGGGGCCCTGTACATGAATAATCTAATGGGGAGAGTGGCCCTGTACATGAATAATCTAATGGGGAGGAGCTTTGGGCCCCGTGCAAATTTAAAAATCTAATGGGGAGAGTGGCCCTGTACATGAATAATTTAAAGGGGAGAGCTGGCCCTGTGCATTAATTTAAACTAATGGGGAGAGCGGGCCCTGTACATGAATAATCTAATGGGGAGAGGGGGGGCCCTGTACATGAATAATCTAATGGGGAGGGGGCCTGTAATGAAAATCAAAGGGGGGAGAGGGGCCCCTGTACATGAAAATCAAATGGGGAGGGGGGCCTGTAATGAAAAATTAATGGGGAGAGCTGGCCCTGTAATGAAAAATTAAATTTGGGGGGGGGGGCCTGTGAAAATAATAATCTAATGGGGAGGGGGCCTGTGCATTAATAATCTAATGGGGGAGGTGGCCTGTACATGAAAAATCTAATGGGGGAGAGGGGGCCCTGTACATGAATAATCAAAATGGGGAGAGTGGTGGATTAATCATTTTGGGAGAAGAAAAAGGGGTTTCTTCTTTTAAAATATTCATAACCAGGAACAAAAACCCCATGGACGACGTATCTCATCGCAGGTGGGGAACGCACTGCTCGGCTTTGGCAAGTGTGGATTCCATCTTTATCGGCACATGACCTATACTGATACCAGAGCAGCCATCTAGATCACCGGAACATCCAAAAATAAAACCTGAATGTATGGGGGGGAGGGGTGGAGAATAAAGTTTTTGGTAGGTTTTACACATAAATGGTCATATTTCAGACGGGGGTTCCCACTGTTTCACAGAGCCTACTCTTCACGTCAGCGTCAGGCTGCCACTTCCTGGTCAGGCTGTGGGCGGCTCTACAGCGTCAGGCTGCCACTTCCTGGTCAGGCTGTGGGCGGCTCTACAGCGTCAGGCTGCCACTTCCTGGTCAGGCTGTGGGCGGCTCTACAGCGTCAGGCTGCCACTTCCTGGTCAGGCTGTGGGGGTCTAAGCGTCAGGCTGCCAATTTTTGGTCGGCTGGGGTTTTGGGGGGCTCTACAGCGCAGGCGCCCTTCTGGTAAGGTGTGGGCGGCTCTACAGGTCAGGTGCCACTTCCTGGTAGGGTGGGGGGTTACAGCGTCAGGTGCCATTCCCGGTCGGCTGTGGGGGCTTACGCGTCGGCGCCCCTTCCTGGTCAGGGGTGGGCGGCTCTACAGGTAGGTGCCACTTCCGGTCAGGCTGTGGGGGCTTACAGGTCAGGCGCCCTTTTGGTCAGGGGTGGGGCGGCTTAAGCGTCAGGTGCCACTTCCTGGTCAGGTGTGGGGGTCTACAGCGTCAGGCTGCCATTTCCTGGGCAGGCTGTGGGGCGGGTTACGCGTCAGGTGCCACTTCCTGGTCAGGCTGTGGGGCGGCTCTACAGGTCAGGTCCCCCTTCCTGGTCAGGGGTTTTTGGGGGGGCCCCTACAGGTCGGCTCCCACTTCCTGGTCAGGTTTTTGGGGGGCTCTACAGCGTCAGGCTGCCACTTCCCGGTCGGCTGTGGGGGCCTACAGCGTAGGCTGCCACTTCCGGTCAGGCTGTGGGGGGGCTCTACAGCGTCAGGCTGCCACTTCCTGGTAGGTGGGGGCGGCCCCCTACAGGTCAGGCTGCCACTTCCCCGGGAGGCGTGGGCGGCTCTACAGCGTCAGGGTGCCCATTCTGGCAGGCTGTGGGGGGCTCAAAAGGTCAGCGCCCCTTCTGGTCAGGCTGTGGGGGGGCTTAAGCGTAGGCTGCCATTTGGTCAGGCTGTGGGGGGCTTCAGGTCAGGCTGCCATTCCTGGTCGGTGTGGGCGGTTCTACAGCGTCAGGCTGCCATTCTGGTCAGGCTGTGGGCGGTTTACAGCGTCGGCTGCCCCTTCTGGGGGTGTGGGCGGTTCTACAGGTCAGGCTGCACTTCCCGGTTTAGGCTGGGTGGGCGGTTCTCAGGTCAGGCTGCCACTTTCCCGGTCAGGCTGTGGGGGGTTTACAGCGTCAGGCTCCACTTCCTGGTCGGTGGGGGGCGGTTCTACAGCGTAGGCTGCCAATTCCCGGTCAGGCTGTGGGGGTTTTTACAGGTCAGGCTGCCCCCTTCCTGGTCAGGCTGTGGGCGGTTCTCAGCGTCAGGCTGCCCCTTCCCGGTCGGTGTGGGGGGTTTTAAGCGTAGGCTGCCATTCCTGGTCAGGCTGTGGGCGGTTTCAGGTCAGGGCGGCCCCCTTCCTGGTAGGCTTTGTGGGCGGGGGTTTTACAGCGTCAGGTGCCATTCCTGTCAGGGCTTTTGGGCGGGTTTACAGCGTAGGTGCCATTCCTGGTAGGCTTGTGGGGGTTCTACAGGTCAGGCTCCCACTTCTGGTCAGGGTGTGGGCGGTTCTACGCGTCGGGTGCCATTTCCTGGGTAGGTGTGGGCGGTTTTTTACAGGTCAGGGTCCCAAATTCCCGGTAGGCTGGGGGCGGTTTTACGGTAGGCTCCCCTTCCTGGTCGGTGGGGCGGTTTTTACGCGTCAGGCTCCCCCTTCCTGGTCAGGCTGTGGGCAGTTTTACAGCGTCAGGGTCACTTCCCGGGGCAGGTGTGGGCAGTTTTACAGCGTCAGGTCCCACTTCCTGGTCAGGCTGTGGGCGTTTACGATCAGGCTCCCCTTCCTGGCAGGTGTGGGCAGTTCTACAGCATAGGCTCCCCCTTTCCCGGTCAGGTGGGGGCGTTTAAGCATAGGCTCCAACTTCCTGGTCAGGTGTGGGCGTTTACAGTATCGGCTCCCCCTTCCGGTCAGGCTGTGGGCAGTTTTACAGCATCAGGCCCCCTTCTGGCAGGTGTGGGGAGTTCTACAGCATCAGGCTCCCACTTCCGGTTAGGCTTTTGGGCGTTCTAAGCATCAGGCTCCCACTTCCGGTCAGGCTGGGGCAGTTTACGCATCAGGTCCACTTCCTGGTCGGCTTGGGCAGTTTACAGTTCAGGCCCCACTTCTGGTTGGTTTGGGGAGTTTCAGCATAGGGTCCAAATTTGGTCAGGCTGTGGGCGTTTTTTACAGGTCAGGTCCCACTTCCCGGTCAGGATGTGGGCGATTTAAGCATCAGGTCCCACTTCCTGGTCAGGTGTGGGATTTCAAATTCATCGGCTCCATTTCTGGTAGGATGTGGGCGATTTAAGCATAGGCCCCCCATTCTGGTCAGGTGTGGGCGTTTACGCTCAGGCCCCCACTTCTGGTAGGCTGTGGGTGGTTCACAGCAGTGATGACATTTCAGTTGTATTCTGCCCCCTGTTAGGGGCTTGGAAAGGGAGGTTTTTGACAGCTGGAAAAAGGTTTTTAGAGCCCTAAATGATTAAAGTTTGCCAGTAAGAAACCCAAACAAGCTCCTATACTGCTGATAAGACACAGAAAGGAGTGACTTCCCCTTCCTGGCTATTGCTAGAGCAAAGAGAGGTGGTCAGTAACCTAGGAAACCACCTGAAAACAAGCAGGAGACAAGAACTGCTTTAACTCTGAAAGGAAGCAAAATCAGAACAGCATTGTATTTGGTGATAATCTTTATTTACCTTTGCCTACATGTCTAAAGCTAATCACTGTGGTGAGAGAACCCCTTTAATGACCATCTATAACAGGTATTAATGTAAAGCTCGCCGCTTTCTGACCTCAGGATAGGGGGGTTGCACCGGGACCGTATCGTTGCACATAGGCAGTTTGCCTTCCGGAGGTGGTTGAGGAGGGGTCTTTTGATAGTTACCCCCATGTGTTTCCCCGATGTAAGACATCTCTTTAAACCCGTTGAAATGGGGAATTTGTCCCCTGTGACCAACGCTGCAATAAAACTCGTCAGTGAAGTCCGTTAAAGCTTCTTCAGACTCGGATCTACCCATAAAAAAAAAAGGCAATCCCCCCAACCCCCAAAGGGGTCTTTCTTGACCCAAGAAGGTAAGTAGGGCATTAGCCCAGGATCAAGTCAACTCAACAGGCAACAAATGTTACTGCTCTTTAACCCTATAAACCTGATCAATATGAAAGGGCAAAAACTAAATTCTGCCAAAAAAATATTAAGTTTTATCAATCACAAAGCAGAAAATGCAAAAATGGCAAAATGTATCACAGTCAAGGCTCCAGAAACCTCAGGTATCAAAGGGTTTCGGTGGAGTTCCTTCAGTATCTAGGACATGGAGACAAGTGTCAGCCACCCGCCTGGACTCATATGGACCCAAGCAACAGCCGGTGCGGGGCTGTGGCACGGTGACACATGACGGGCACCGCTCTCCTTGGCAGGTGGGTCTCATGTAACAATGGGTGAGGCACAGTCACGCTGGTGTCCTGGCCGGGGAACCTCCTATTAAGCAGTCCCCCCCAGTAGAGGACTCACCTTTGGCATGGCTTTGAGCTCCGGACACCATAGAGACCCAGGAGGAGAAGGCACTGGCTGCGGGAGAGGATTCCTGGAGCTGTGTGATGGGAAGTTTCAGGCCCTCTCGCTGTCCCAGCCAGTTTCATGACGTGAAAAACCAGCTCCTCCCCGGCCCAGGGGAGGAGGGAGGAGGAGAGAAGCAGAGGGAGCCCAGGAGTGGTCAGGATTACAATGCACAGAAACCAATGTGCACTGGGTCATGACTGGGAACCTGGAGGAGATTGCAAAGACCTAGTGCTATAGACCGAACCTGGAGGAGATTGCAAAGACCTAGTGCTATAGACCGAACCTGGAGGAGATTGCAAAGACCTAGTGCTATAGACCGAACCTGGAGGAGGCGGCAAAGACCTAGTGCTATAGACCGAACCCAGGGAGACTGCAAAGACCATAGTGCTATAGACCGAACCTGGAGGAGACGGCAAAGACCTAGTGCTATAGACCGAACCTGGAGGAGACTGCAAAGACCTAGTGCTATAGACCAAACCTGGAGGAGACGGCAAAGACCTAGTGCTATAGACCGAACCTGGAGGAGACGGCAAAGACCTAGTGCTATAGACCGAACCTGGAGGAGACGGCAAAGACCTAGCGCTATAGACCGAACCTGGAGGAGACGGCAAAGACCTAGCGCTATAGACCGAACCTGGAGGAGACGGCAAAGACCTAGTGCTATAGACCGAACCTGGAGGAGACTGCAAAGACCTAGTGCTATAGACCGAACCTGGAGGAGACTGCAAAGACCTAGTGCTATAGACCGAACCTGGAGGAGACGGCAAAGACCTAGTGCTATAGACCGAACCTGGAGGAGGCTGCAAAGACCTAGCGCTATGCGAAAATAGAGGAACTGCAAAAAACCCATGCTATAGACCGAACCCGGAGGAGATTGAAAAACCTAGTGCTATAGGGGCCCAAACCGGAGGAGACGGCAAAGACCTAGTGCTATAAAGAAACCCGGGGAGACGGCAAAAAACCAGTGCTATAGACGAACCCCAGGAGACGGAAAAAAAACCTAGTGCTATAAACCAAACCTGGGCGGGAGACCGCAATGACCTAGTGCATAGACGACCTGGAGGAGACGGCAAAGACCTAGCGCTATAGCATCCGAACTAGAGGAGACTGCAAAGACCTAGTGCTATAGACGAACCTGGGAGACTGCAAAGACCTAAGTGCTATAGATACCAAACCTGGTGGAGGAGCAAAGGGACCTAGTGCTATAGACCGATCCTCGGAGGAGACGGGAAAGACCTAGTGCTATATGACCGAACCTGGAGGGACGGCAATAAGACCTAGTGCTATAGACCGAACCTGGAGGAGACGGCAAAGTCTGATAGTGCCATAGACCGAACCTGGAGGAGGCTGCAAAGACCTAGTGCTATAGACCGAACCTGGAGGAGACGGCAAAGACCTAGCGCTATAGAACCGAATGCGAGAGTACGGCAAAGACCTAGTGCTATAGAACCCCCCCCCCCCCAAAACTGGAGGAGACGGCAAAAGACTAGTGCTTAGACCGAAACCTGGAGTAGACGGCAATAGACTCTAGTGCTATAGACCGAACTGACGGAGACGGCAAAGACCTAGCTGCTATAGACAGAACCTGAGGTGACGCAAGACCTAGTGCTATAGACCGATCCTTGGAGGAGAACGGCCAAAGACCTAGTGCTACTAGACCGAACCTGGTGGAGACGGCAAAGACCTAGCGCTAAGACCGAACTGGAGGAGACCTGCAAAGATAGCGCTATAGAACAACCTGGAGGAGACGGGCAAATGACCTAGTGATATAGACCGAACTGGAGGAGACGGCAAAGGACCTAGTGCTATAGGACGACCTGAGGAGTGGAAGGCAAAGACCCTAGTGCTATAGACCGAATCTGGAGAGGAAGGCAAAGTCTGATGTGCATCTAGACCGAACCGGGAGTGAGGCTGCAAAGGAACCTAGTGCTATAGACGAACCTGGAGGTAGAGGCAAGACTAGCGCTATAGACAAAACCTGGAGGAGACGGCCAAAAGACCTAGTGCTATAGACCGAACTGGAGGAGCGGCAAAGTACCTAAAAGCCGGCTTTTTTAAATTTTTATAGACCGATCTGGACGGAGACGGCAAGGACCTAGATGTTTTTATATAGACGAACTGGAGGCGACGGAAAGACCTAGCTGCTATAGACCGAAACTGGAGTGAGGACGGCAAAGACCTAGCGCTATAGACCGAACATGGAGGAGCGACGGCAAAGACTTTGTGAGCGCTTATAGACCGACCTGTGGAGACTGCAATGACTATGTGCTATAGACGAACCTTGGTGGAGAAGCCAAAGATCCTAGCCGCTATAGACTTAACCTGGAGGAGACTAAACTACCAAAAATTACAAGGGGGGGGAAAAAAAAAAAAAGGGGGGGGGGATGCAGGGGGAGGGGGGGGGGGGGGAGGGGGGGGGGGGGGGGGGGGGGGGGGAAATATTCCCCACTTCAGGGAGGGGTGGGGGGGACAACACGAAAAAACCGAATACAGGGGGGGGGGGGAGGGGGGGGGGGGAGGGGGGGGGAAAAAAAAACGGCAAAGACATAAGTGCTATAGATCCGAAACCTGGAGGAGATGCAAAGACCTAGTGCTATAGACCGAAACCTGGAGAGAGACTGCAAAGAACTAGTGCTATTAGACCGAACCTAGTGGAGACGGCAAAGACTAGTGCTATAGACCGAACCTGGAGGAGGACGGCAAAGACTAGTGCTCTAGACCGAATCTGGAGGAGACGGGCAAAGTCTGACTAGATGCCATTGACCGAACCTGGGGAGGCTGCAAAGCTAGTGCTATATGGGACGACCTGGGAGGCAGACGGAAAGGACCTAGCGCTATAGACCAAACCTGGAGGAGACGGCAAAGACCTAGTGTACTTGACGAACCTGGAGGAGGACGGCAGTAAGAGACCAGCGCTATAGACCGAACCTTGGAGGTGCACGGCAAAGACCTAGTGCTATAGGACCTGAACCAGGAGGAGTCGGCAAAGACCTAGCGCTATAGACCGTAACTGGAGGAGAACGGCAAAGACCTAGCGCTATAGACCGACCTGGAGGAGACGGAAAGACCTAGGCTATAGACGAACTGGAGGAGGACTGCAACGACCTAGTGTATAGACCGAACTTGGAGGAGACAGCAAAGACCTAGCGCTATAGACCAACTGGAGGAGACGGCTCAAAGACCTAGTGCTATAGATCCGAACTGGAGGAGACTGCAAAGACCTAGTGCGATAGATCCGAACCTGGAGGAGACTGCAAAGACCTAGTGTATAGACCGAACTAGAGGAGACTGCAAAGGACCTAGGCTAAAGACCTGATCTTGGAGAGACAGCAAAGACCTAGTGCTATAGACCGATCCTAGGAGGAGACTGCAAAGACCTAGTGCTATAGACCGAACTTGGAGGAGACAGCAAAGACCTAGTGCTATAGACCGAACCTGGAGGAGACTGCAAAGACCTAGCGCTATAGACCGAACCTGGAGGAGACTGCAAAGACCTAGTGCTATAGACCCCGAACTGGGAGGAGGACTGAAAAGACCTAGTGCTATAGACCAAACCTTGAGGACGGCAAAGAATAGTGTTATAGACCGAACCAGGAGGGAGACGGCAAAAGGACCAAGGCTATAGACCAAACCTGAGGAGACGGCAAAAGACTAGCGCTATAGACCGAACTGGAGGAGCGCAACGAACCTAGCGCTAGACGAACCTGGAGGAGACGCGCAAGACCTAGCGCTATAGACCGAACCTGGAGGAGACGGCAAAGACCTAGGGCTATAGACCGAAGCTGGAGGAGACGGCAAAGACCTACGCGCCTTAGACCTGAAACTGGAGGGAGACTGCAAAGACCTAGTGATATAGACCGAGAGGGCATCATACAGGCAGAGTGGACAAGACTGGCATCTCCACACATCAGCAAGAAACCCCACACACCAGGGTACAGCTCACATGTAACGACCCTAAACTTAGATTAGAGAATGTAAAGAAAAAAAAAAAATCCTGCATTCTGCAAAATTGATTCAATAAAAATCTGTTACAAAAAAAATAAAAAAAATTCCTTGTTCTGAAGTGGTTTTCCCATCAGTAGGGGTCCGACCTCTGCGCCCCCCACTAACCCAGAGAATAAAGGGCCTGTCATACTGCTGTGCCCCGTCAATGGTTTTCCTTAGGGCATGTTCACACGACTTATTTTCCATGCAGAAAATTTGTGCAGAATTCACATGCAGCCCGTGTTCAAATAAAGATTTTTGCCGTCCCATTGCCTTCAATGGGACAGATATGAACGGAAATGAAGAGAAACCGCATTAAAGGGATTGTGCATCTTCACAAAATGCCCTTCTGAGGCCGGCTCCTGGCTCGCTGCAAGCGGCTCAGAACAGAGAGATGGCCGCCCTTTTGCAGCTCTCCAATTTTCATGTCTATGGGAGTTCTGAATAACCCCGAGTACACTCGCTCAGCTATACTCTGAGCTGCCACAGTAAAGAACTACGCAGGTGCGGCCATCTACCCGTCGTCTGAGGCCGGCTTGTAGCGAGCTACGAGCCGGCCTCAGAAGGCACATGCACTACACTCTATATCAAATCTGTAAGAAATAGAGCAATACGGTTTCCGATTTAAAATCAATGGGATCTGTAAAGCAAAATTTCATGCAAAAAAAAATAAAATCAGCTTTTAGCATGAAATTCTGCGTCATAGCTGGGTGATCAGGGAAAACCCAGAAGAGGACGCCGCAATAAAAAGACACTGATGGTTGTACTCCTCCAGGGTGTCAGCCCCTCACAATCATAAGTTGTGGCCTTCCCTAAGGACATGCTATCACTTTACAAGATCGGAACACCCCTTTACCAGTAATATGTTCCCTCTTTTCGTCTTCCTTTAAAACAAGAGTGTCAAACACGCGCCCTATGGAGGTGCATGTGCCCCCTGAGGCGGTCATCTGTGGCCCGCGGGGCACCAGCGCTCCAGAGACATCCTTAAGACAGCAAAGAGCAGGCCAAAGGCAGGGTGCAGGGATCCCCGGTGTTTAACCCTGTAGATGCCACGGTCAATAGTGACAGGCCTATGGCAGGTATATAACATACTGCAGTCCAGGGTGGAGGGGGGGGGGGGGGGGGACACCACCCTTTCTGCATTATAAATGCTCATTCCCCAAAAAAAAAGCACATGTGCCATTGCCGTACACGTAATGACCCGGGCAATGATTTTGCACTGTATCAAATTTGAAAGGAATGCGGCTCATCAACTTCAGATTTTTTACCATGTGCAGCCCATCTACCCGACCGAATTTGAGGCCCCTTTATTAAAAGGTTTCAATAACCACCCAAAATGCTGCCCAATAGGCTGCAATATGGACAAAGTGTGCAAAACGGAGAGTACATTTCTAATACCATCCTCCCCTCTCTATCTTGCCTCCATGAGCTGATTAGGCTTAAAGGGGTTTTCTCACTATGCAGTTTCACAGTCACAGCCAGCTTCTCTTTCTCCCTGTTCTCGTCAGACTGTGGGTGGCTCTGTAGCAGTGATTAGCATATTTAGCTTCTCTGTAACTAGCTGAGACACGATAAAGGCATAAGTGCAGGAGATTTAATCTTCAGTAAACAAAGCTCCAAGTGCTTGGAGTGAAAACAATTGCTTATCTGTAAACAAAAGGTCATCTGGTTAGAGAGAATAGGCCTCATTTACTGAAACGGTCCTATCAGCAAGACTGTCTTTGTTGCCCAGAGCAACAAATCAGAGATCACAGCAGCCAATCAGAGCTCAGCTTTCATTTTTTTTAAAATGAGAGCTCCGATTGGTTGCGGTGTCCAACTGCGACAGTTTTACCTTAAGGGTATGTTCACACGGGCTAATATTGGCGTATTTCCTGGTGTATTTGCACTCTAATGCCAGCGAGATGTGCGCCGAATTTACGGTAATCTATAGCCGTCATAGATAACCATGGATTACGCCTCCTCTCCCCGCGCGTACAATACGATGGTACTGTACGCCCGGGGAGATAAGCGACACGTCGATTACTTCCGGCGAATACGCGCCGCTAGCAATGCGCCGCAGGAGTACACGCTGATCAGCGCTACTCCCTAATCACCTGGCGTAATTGCGGCCGTACTGCCGCGTGAACATCGCCTTAGACAGTTTTGATAAATGAGGCCCAATGAGTGTTCTCAGAGAGTGAGCTCTCAGACCAGGGTGACTGGGGTCCGTTTGGAATAAAGGACACCTATGCTGATGGCTATTGGATTATTTTGTGGAGAGCAGGTTAACAGCACTCCCTGCTCTCTGTCTAATCAGGAAGGGCGATATGGACGTAACCATAGAAACCTGTGGGCACTCAGAGCAGATAAAATGTATCTAATCTCCAGAGTAAAGTAAAATCAATAGACTAAATGTATTTGGAAAAAGTCTTCAATTACCTGTCCCTACATGTTGAAAAATAATCTTTGTAGTGAGAAAAACCCTTTAAAGTCGGGAGAAGCAGTGGCTAAACTATAGGAGAGGGGGGGGGGGATTTTTGCATATCTGGCCCTCGGCATGCTCCGATATTTGCAGAACTACCTACTTTATAACATCTCTGCACTTCCTGGGCGACATCTAATTAATCTCGTATTTTGCTCCCCTCAGTTTATTCTAGTAGCATCGATAACTACCCCCATCCCAGGTTGTCATCTGGGGCACTTGGTTAAAGACATACGTCGATAGCACCATGACACAGAGGCAACCCTCTGTATAATAAGCCGGCAGCCGCTCACGCAGCTAGTTTCTGGCAGCCCAGAAGTGTCACATACCCTGCTAGAAATACAGGCGGAGCGAGTTTGGGATGGCACAGAGGTGGCGGCGGGGGTTAATGAGGGGGCGTGCTGCACACATGTTCATTGCTTTCACTGCTTGTACTCACACAAAGCATTAGGGAGAACTACAAGCAGCAGGATCATGGGCTCATCTGACCGCTATGACACAAGCTCCCATCAGGAGCATCCTCCTAGGAGACGGCCGCCGCTCCCAGCAATACCCTGGGTGTGCAATTTGGAAAATGCTCAAGGTTCATCAGCCTCAAGACCTGCACAGGATCAAGAAATGATCAGGAATTCTTTCCAGCAGCCCAAACCTGACCTGACACACTGCGACGAGGCCTCTGCGCTGCCCACTGGCAAAGCACTAGCTGCCATCAAAGGGGCGAGTATTCTGTATACAGCGCTGACCTGTTCAGAGGAGGAGAGCAGCGAAAATCCTGCCTGCAGATATCAAACCCCTTCTTGTATATAACCGCAAAGGCTCCAAACTGGGACCTTAAAGGGGTTGTCTCACTACACTGATTCATCTCACTTCAGTCCTGTTTTCTTGGTCTCATTTTGAATTCAGGGGCGTGTTTACTGGCTTCTACTAGGCTGCAGTAGAAGCCAGGTCTGTAGCTATAGCGACCAGCGCTGGCAGCCTATCAGGATAGATCAAACAGGTCTGTAGCTATAAGCAACCAGTGCTGGCAGCCTATCAGGAGAGATCAAACAGGTCTGTAGCTATAAGCAACCAGCGCTGGCAGCCTATCACGAGAGATCAGACAGGTCTGTAGCTATAGCAACCAGCGCTGGCAGCCTATCAGGATAGATCAAACTGGTCTGTAGCTATAGCAACCAGTGCTGTCAGCCTATCAGGATAGATCAAACTGGTCTGTAGCTATAAGCAACCAGTGCTGGCAGCCTATCAGGAGAGATCAAACAGGTCTGTAGCTATAAGCAACCAGTGCTGGCAGCCTATCAGGAGAGATCAAACCGGTCTGTAGCTATAAGCAACCAGTGCTGGCAGCCTATCAGGAGAGATCAAACAGGTCTGTAGCTATAGCAACCAGCGCTGGCAGCCTATCAGGAGAGATCAAACAGGTCTGTAGAAATAGCAACCAGCGCTGGCAGCCTCTCACGAGAGATCAGACAGGTCTGTAGCTATAGCAACCAGCGCTGGCAGCCTATCAGGATAGATCAAACAGGTCTGTAGCTATAGCAACCAGCGCTGGCAGCCTATCAGGAGAGATCAAACCGGTCTGTATCTATAAGCAACCAGTGCTGGCAGCCTATCAGGAGAGATCAAACAGGTCTGTAGCTATAGCAACCAGCGCTGGCAGCCTATCAGGAGAGATCAGACAGGTCTGTAGCTATAGCAACCAGCGCTGGCAGCCTATCAGGAGAGATCAGACAGGTCTGTAGCTATAGCAACCAGCGCTGGCAGCCTATCAGGATAGATCAAACAGGTCTGTAGCTATAGCAACCAGTGCCGTCAGCCTATCAGGAGAGATCAGACAGGTCTGTAGCTATAGCAACCAGTGCTGGCAGCCTATCAGGAGAGATCACACAGGTCTGTAGCTATAGCAACTAGCGCTGGCAGCCTATCAGGATAAATCAAACAGGTCTGTAGCAATAGCGACATTGAGGAGCTGATGCAGCCCATACAAGAGGGGATATCTAGGAATAGGTAGGACACTGCTAGTGGACACATATTGCAAAGTGACTTTTTTTTTTTTTGCAAGATCTTTAACATAAAAAGCAGCAATCCTTGTAGTGAGACAACCCCTTTAAACCCCTTCCTTTCCGTTCCCGCCTTCCCAGAGCCATGACTTTTTTTTAGATTTCCATCTACATAGACACATGGGGGCTTTTATTTTGCGGGACAAGATGTACTTTGTAATGGTGTCATTGACCGTACCAAGGATTATAATGGAAAACTAAAAAAAAAAAAAAAAAAAAAAATTAAGATGGGTTAGGGCTTGTTCACAGGGAGTTTATACTCCGTGTTACAAGCGCTTTTAGGATCCGTCTTGGGGTCCTCTCTTTTCAAGACGGAGCTGAGCTGCGCTATTGAAACACGCAGCGGCGATCCCTCATGTGCACACCGCTGCATGTTCAGCAAAGCGAGCAGTGATAAAGTCACTGCTAATTGTTAGATCTGTCTTGGGACTGACAGAGCGGACCCCAAGACGGATCCTTAAAGCGCTTGTAACACGAAGTGTAAACTCCATGTGAACAAGCCCTAAAATGTAAAAAAAAAAAAAAAAAGTACTTGAGCCATGTTTTTTTTGCCGTGGTTTTGTTTTCATGGTGTTTACACATCTGTTATACCGAAGAGTGATTTGTGATCTGCAGGTTGATACGATTCCGGCAATACCAAATATGTTGAGTTTTTGTTATGTTTTAGGCTATGTTCACACGGCATAATTGCGGGCCGTAGTTACGCCAGGACTTCGGGAGCTCGCGCCAGCCCCATAGACATGCATTACTAGCGGCGCGTAAACGGCGTGAATAATTGACATGTCACTTATCTCCCCGCCCGGCGTATTGTGCGAGCAGGGAGAGGAGACGTAATCCATAGTTCTCTATGAGAACTGTTCATTACGGTAATGACTGGGAGGTATCTCGCCCCGTATTTAGCGCAGTACGGCACGAAATACGGGCCAAAATACGTCCCAATTTGACCCGTGTGAACATGGCCTTAGTACCGTAAAAAAAGAATTACAAACATTTTCTATTTTTTACATTTTCACTGCAGCGCCATTTCTTGGGATTAACAACTTCTTTTGTACTTCCACCTGAGTGGACCTGAGTGAGGGGGCATTTTTTGTGAGCTCAAGTGAACCTTTTTTTTTTTTTTGTACCATTTTGGGATACATGTGACTTTTTGATCACTTTTTATTCCAATTTTCATGGGACGTGAACTGACCACCCCCCCCCCCAAAAAAATGCAATTTTGCCGTTTGTAATTTGGTTTCTTCTACAGTGTTCGGCGTATGGGATAAATAAGGCTACATTTTAACAGATTGGACTTTGACGGACGCGACCATACCAATGATGTGGAACTGTTTTATTTTTTTTTATTATTAAATTTTAACGAAGGTCCATAGGCAATAAACTGATTCGACTACAAAAGTTATAGTCAGCAATGGGGCCGCCAGCAATCACCTGTAATCCGTGGGGATAACTGGCAGTAAGTGATCAGTTTCCCTGCAGCGCCACCACAGGGGAAATTAAGCATCTCACATTCCCCAACCAAATTAAATGGGTTTTCTGCGCAACGCAGGTCCTACAGAGCACACGGCTGATTTAGGCTATGTCTCCACAGCACAGGATTTTGGTCAGTTTTTCAGCGGATTCAAAACAAGACGTCCCCTGCGCTGTGTAGGCCTCGATAGAAAATCCGTGCTGTAGTCTCCACAGCATGGATTTTAGTGTGCAAGTTTCCAAAAACCTAATAGCATCCAGCGGAATATAGAACATGTTGTATATTCCGCCGGACGAGTCCCAGAGCCCCAAACTACCAGGCCGCCGGGAACCCGAAATCCGACCGCAGTATTTTGTGCACGGTCCAGCGATGTGAAAATGCCGTCGGATTTTGGACACCATTTTCACATTGCAGTGTGAACTTAGCCTTGGACGCTGAATTTTCAGCATCTAAATCAGCATCACCTGAAAAGCGACTCGTTGCAGCACTTTTCAGACGAGGTTCACATTAATGGCCAGGAAAAAAACCGCACAGAAAAAGATGCCAAAAACAGCGTCAAAAACCGCGCTGATGTTTTGAAGCTCTCCGTCGATTCCTATAAGGATTTTCAGCATTGAAAACGCTTCAAGAATGGACATGACACCTCATTTTTAGCGCCCAAAACCGCTTCCGAAGAAGCACGGAAAAACCTCGCTGTCTGAACTACAACACGGTTTTACATAGGAATCAATAAAAATTAACTGGGGGCGTTTTGGCGGCTTTTTGGGCGAGTCAAAAATCAGCCGAGTGAACATACCCTAAGGCCATGTTCACATGGCTTATTTGGGCGCGGATTGGAGCCGTGCTGCTCGCCGGATTTGCGCTGCAATACGGCTCCAATCCGTCCCAGTCATTACGGTAATCCACAGTTCTCATATAGAACTATGGACTCCATCTCTTCTCCCCGCTCAGCGAATCCGGGGAGAAAGTGACATGCACATTATTTACGGCGCCTACACGCCGCAGATAAAGTGTCTATGGGGCCTGACCCCCGCCCCCCCCTGCACGGCTGCCGGCGTAAGTGCGGGGCGAAATCCGTCCCCGCAATTACATCGGCAATAAGCCGTGTGAACATACCCTAACCGTTTTCCACCGAGGAGGACCCCCCTCATTACCTCAGAATTTCCTAATAGGATCTTTAAATACAGGATTTAAACCAGAGAATCTCTTTAAACTTTTTAATTACCGTAATAGATCACCACTTAAAAAAACACTTCCCTTGTAAACCCTGCTCGTTGCAGCGCTGTAGCCGGTCCCAATCTTCAAGTGGACCTGCAAACATTCACAACCACAAGCTGCAGCAGTCTCTTGTGGACTACACCGCACGTGATCGTTGCGGCCTATGGATGGTGCCGCCTTCATCAGTGGGCATCACTAAGCCTGACCGTGGCACTGAAACGAGTGTATTTACAAAGTAGGTTTTTGGGGTTTTTTTAATTCCTATTTTTAATTATTGTCGACAGACTGATGGCCCAGAAGTAGCACTGATGACCTGTATAGAATCAAAGTCTGATAGGTGCCGGTCCCACCTCGGGGTCCAGCACCAATCTCAGGAACGGCCTCCTGAAGGTGTCGGCTCAGAATGGAGATGCAGCTGCGCATGCGCACGACTCTCCAATCCATTTTATGGGAGTTCCGAGTAGAGGCGAACACTGTGTTCACATCACCAGATCTCCATACACTTTTTGGGGGCCTGTTCCCACACCTGTCAGACTTTGATGGTATTTCCTATCATTATGGCACCAAAGTCTATGGTGGAAACACCCCTTTAAGTCAGATGCACACAAATACCGGTCTCGCTGATGCCCACAGATGGTAAGATACCTCCCTTCTCCAACCACACCAGTGGACAAAGCTTTTGAGAAAAAGTATGGACCAACATGCAGAAACTAAGCGCTTGACAAGCCCTCATGGCCCCATTCCCAATCTATTCCATACAGTAGTAGCTTTGGGAACAAGACCTATAAATGCATCTTCAAGGCAGAGGACAATTCACTATATAAAAGTACGTAGGTATTATTAGATACTAGGCGAAATGTGCAGTTTATAAAAAAAAAATCAATACAACATAATGGCTACAGCGTTTTCAACAGTCATTATTATATCCCAATGCTTTTTATTGGCATGTGGATTTTAGAGATCAGATGGTTTTTTGTTTTTTTATTTTTTTAAACTTACCGTGTTTAGGAGTCCAATAACCGGGTCCCATTTCCATATTCTACACTGCCTCACTAAAAAGGATCAGGATATTTGGCTTATGGTGAAAATCCTATCAGGGACAGAAAACATAAAAAATTCTTATTGATATATTATTATTAAATTAACTTAAACAAGATAATGCCAAATCACAAGCCCTTTATATGCACATGACCATCTATGCAATGTTTCAGACACTATTTTGCACAACTTGGCTGATACGCTTAGACAAATACATCTTAAATGTCAAGAAGTGCATATTCTATGGGTAAGAGATGTTCTCATTTAGATCATTTAAAAAAAAATTCAAGACTATTCTTCCTGAAATTTCAACCAAAAGCCAAATATCCCTAACTTTTTCCGAGTAGACCATGTGGTTTTGGATGCAAATTCACATTAAAAACCACACACAAATATTTTGGCTGCGTATTACATGAGGTTTTTCGCCATTCCCATTGACATTAATGGTAAATTCCCACATGTTCTTAACGTGAAAAACGACTCAAGACTGAACATGTTCTGAGGGTTTTTACCCCTTGTATTAAAGTCAATGGGAATGGTTTACTTTAGTTTTTAGACGAGTATTTTGGAGGTGGAATCCGCAGAACTTAAAGGCTAGGTCTACACAGAACTGGTTTCTGGTCTGTAACTAGTGCCCCATAGACCGCAATATCGAGCTGGATATACTCGTGTCTAATTCTTAGATTTCTCCCTGATTTCTCCCAATGTAGAATAAAATACAGGATGTCCTAGAGGCCTGGAAAATAGACAAATAACTGGTTTTAATTTAATTTGGTCAAAATCATGACATTGCTGCGACTTAGATAATCAAAACAACCCTTGTAGGTTAGGTCTGATGTTCTACACAGCAATGGTTTCTGGGCGGATTTTTTGCGAATTCAGTATTTAGAATCCACCAAAAATCCGAACTGTAAACAGTGTCCTCATAAACCCGCAATAGAAAATCCCGAGCTGTTATTCCCAATAGACCTGCAATAGAAAAATTCCCAGCTTGTAGTCCATAGACCAGCAATATAAAATCCAGCTGTAGTCCCAATAAGACCCGCAATTAGAAAATCCCAGCTGTAATCCCTAAAACCGCAATAGAAAATCCCAGCTGTAGTCCCATAGACCGCAAGATGAAAATCCCTATATAGCTGTAGTTCCCATAGACCGCAATAGAAAATCCCAGCTGTAGTTCCCCCATTAGACCGCAATTACAAATCGCCTCTGTAGTCCCATATGAAACCCGCAATGAAAAATCTCTCAGCTTGATAGTCCCAATAATCTGTCAATAAGAAATCCAGCTGTAGTCCCATAGACTGCAATATAAAATCCCAGCTGTATGTCCCATAGACCGCAATAGAAAATCCCAGCTGTAGATCCATAGACTCGTACATGTAAAGCAATTACAAAATCCCAAAGCTGTAGTCCACAAGGACCGCAAATAGAAACATCCCAGCTGGTAGAATCCCATAGACCTGACAAAAGAAAATCCAGCTGTAGTTCCCCCATGAGTGACCTTGCAATACAGAAAATATCCCACTGTAGTCCCATAGACGCAACAGAAAATCCCATGCTGTGAGGTCCCATAAACCGCAACATAAAATCTCAGCTGTATTCGCCCTAAACCGCAATGAAATGCCAAGCTGGTAGTCCCATAACCAGCAATGAAAATCCGAGACTGTAGTCCCATAGGACCGCATTAGGAAAATGCCGAGCTTTAGAGTACCCCTAGACCGCAATAGAAAATACCCAATCTGTAGTCCCAGTAAACCGCAATAGAAAATCCTCAGCTTTAGTCCCATAAAACCGCAATAGAAAATCTCCCAGCTGTAGTCCCCAATTACCAACCCCAATAGAAAAATCCGAGCATGTAGATACCCCCCTAAAAGAGCCGCAATAGAAAATACCCAAAGCTATAGTCCCATAACCCCAATAGAAAATCCCAGCTAGTAGTCCCAAAAACCCAATAGAAAATCCCAGCTGTAGATCCCATGAAAACCGCCAATAGAAAATCTCCAAGCTGTAGACCCATAGACCCTGGCAATAGAAAAAATGGCCCAGCTGTAGTCCCCCCATGTATACCATGCCATAATAAAATCCCAAGCTGTAGTTCCCATAAGAAATCCGCAAGTAAGAAAATCACCAGCTGTTGTCCCATAGACCGCAATACGGACAATTACCCACGCTGAAGATCCCCTAGACCTCAAAAGAAAATCCACTGTTAGTGACCATAGACCGTAGCATAGAAAAATCCCGTTAGCTGTAGTCCCAAGACTACAATTAGAAAAATCCCCAGCTGTAGCCCATAGACCCAATAGAAAAGCCCATCTGTGAATCAAACGACAGCACGTATTTTCTATTGTCAGATTTCTAAACTACCAGTCCTCCGCCTGAATACAGAACATGTTCTATCTTCCATCGGATTATCGTACAGTCAATGTATTGGGCTGGGTGCGGCAAGATTCGGAATTAAAGCACGAACTGTGCGTTTCTTTGAGCAAAAGCGAGCGGGAAAAAAAAAACGAAGTTTGGAGCGATGTTACAAATAAAGCAGATTTTTAATCAACATGTGATATTATTAATATTACGCTGCTAAGCAGCCATCCAGATGAATCCGTCCATGAATCCTAGACCCACATTGAGCATTGTGCAGATCTGAAGAAAAGTGGTATTATACTCTATCATAGCACTACCAGGAACCGGCACTAAAGGCATCAGAATATGATGGAATCTTCATACCAATAACCAGGCCCAGTATGCAAACCATATTAACGTCCAACCTATGGTGGGAAAAGCAATCAAGAGAAAATCACATTCTGTATATGTTCAAGTACTGAAAATTTCCCTGTCCGGTGACCATTACTAGAGGCATTCAGTCAAGTCACCCATTGAGGTGGGGGGTGGTGGTTGGGGGGGGGGGGGTGGGGGGGGGGGGTGAAGGGTCGCAGATGGAAAAAGCAGGAAGATAGTTTTTAAGATGACCAAAGGGATTTCAAAAGTCCAGACCTCGTGCCGAGTACTGCACGAGTCTCTGGAAAGAGATGAAACGCCATGAAGATGGGCATTGTGTCCTCAGTCTCCTGAGAAGCAATCCCATTTTATTACAAGTCTATGCAGCTGGGGACATTCTTCCTCCCTGAATTACTTACAAATCCGAAATTCCATAAAACCTCCTAGGCAATATGGTGATTGGGAGCGCTGCCCCCGGTAAGTCACGCTTTCATTGGCCATTTAAAGTGCCAACGCTCTGATAGATCTCATAGGTGTCTATGCATGTATTAGACTCACAAAGCGACCTGTAGATTTGTGGCAGCAATACAACTACAGGCCGTCCCCGGGTTACAGGGACCGGAGAAGAGGACTGAAGGTTTTTCTTTCTTACGATTACATAGTATGTGGTTAAAGAAGACACGAGTCACAATAGCAAATTTCAACCAAGTCGTTGGGTAAAAATGTGGGTGAGGGAGAGAGACAGGACATAAAGCCAGCCTCCCGCGACTGGTTATATGCCCTCTGTAACCCACAAAGCGAATGAACCAGTCTGCTCCCAGTGGAGACCCCATCACCTTAGACCCAGAGCTTCGCAAACCAAGCCAGGATCCAGAATTTTACCATAGCTACCGTACGCATTAATATTCTTTAGTTCCAGGTAGTTAGTCTAACCTTTCTTGAACTCTCTAACAGTTTCCTCTGTGGACCAACACCTCAGTGCGGCTATTCCAACAGATTTTACAGGTTCTCACAGTGAAGAAGCGCTCTCTCCTCTGGAGATTGAATCCTTTTTTCTCAGTCGAACAGGCTAGGGAATGTCCCCTTGTCTATTGAGGGACCTTTACATGAAATATCATTTGTTCACCCATACTTTTTGTAAAAGACCATTATATAGTATATCAATCAAGTCCCCGCCGGAAGCCAGTCTTTTCTCAATCCTAAATAAAGTTTCAATTCTACTAACCTCATGTTGTGAGCGCTCCTCATAACTAAAGATGCTCGCATTCCCCTTATCAGGTTTTTTGTTGCTGCGTCTTTGCACTCGTCTCGTAGGCTCCAGTTACAATCTTATTTCCTATAAAGCTGAAGCCCAGAAAGCTGAAGCAGCATATTCCAAATGAGGCCGCTACCAATGGCTTTCAATACATCGGTAGAAATTGCATCCTTGTGCCCCGAGTCCATGCCGTCTTTTAATACACGCCAACGATCCTATTTGCATAGAATGGCAGCTATTGACATTGCATGCTGTACTGTAGTCTATGATCTACATGAAACGCCCAGTATCTTTCTCAATCCAATGAGAATTTGGATGTAATTCAGAACAAGGATATTTTATTATATGTAACTTCCAGCACAAAAGTTTTTTTGTTTATTTTACTTAGATTTGCAGGTGCAGAAGGGTTATTTACCATATATGTTTTGGCTGTCTAGTGCCCTGATTACAGAAGATTTTAACCATATCGTTGCTTCGGTGGGCATGCTGTAATTTTGTCATTACTAGAAGCTACTATCTACTATGGTAAACAGTACAAGGTCCAAGCATTTCCCTTAAGTCTTTTAACAGTATGGGCAAGATGTAAGTCATAAAGCTCCAGTCAACTGTGTCCTGTATAACCCTTCGTGAGGGATTTCTACTATGAATTTACAGAATTTACCATGAAAGTCTTGCACATATCTACTTATTAGCGTAGAAGTGGCCAAAAAATCCAAAACAGACAGTCTCAAATCTGAGTGAAAGGGGCAACGGATCCTCCAGTCACATAAAGGGCATGGCAATTTTCAATGGATGGTATTCTAGGGCAACCTAGAGTGGAGAATATTAGCGGCTTCCAGAACGTTCCATGCAAGACGAAATATTCAGCTGTCCGCAACCTTGTCAGAAATTTACAAACTCAATTCCAACGTGAGAACTAACCTATTTTTAGGGGAGAATACCTCCGTGACACATCTTCCGACAGAGCGGAGGCTCTCAACAGGGCGGGAAATTTTAGGGAAGAGAAATTATGATCATTATTCCACAAAGAGGGATGTTCTATGGATCAGATTCAATCTGCAATAGTTTGTTTTTAATTGAATCGACGACATTCAATAAAGTTTGTTGAATGTCACAGATGAAAATGGAGCAAGTAAGGTTGAGAAGCCACTGGGACAGGAGAGGACAACTTCTTCTCAATGGGATTTATACGGAAAATGACAGAAAATCTCCTTATGTCGATGTATTAAATCAGAGGCCCCAAAGTGCCCCATCAGATTTAGGAGTGTGGGAGGCCATTGCCTATAAGCAAGTCGTATCCGTGCACTCCTAGCAAAAGGAACAAAGGTGTTTGGATTTTATTATTTTTATTTTTTGATACTTTACATATAATACTACATATACTTATTATAAAATACATCGTTTTTACAGACTTCCATATATTTCACAGAGGTGAGCCCCAACGAGCAATGGAAATGCAGATTTCATATACAGGGATTTGTACCTGCTAGTGTTACGTTACAGAAAAGTGTGATGGAGAACGAAACGACGGCCAGAGGCAGGAAAAAAGAAAAAAAAAGTACAGTATAATGATAAACGTGAGTGCATAAAGAACATTGTAAGTGGATCTGCAGATAAAAGATTAGATGTTGCATTTAGGCACCTAACTAAAGTAGCTGCAGTGAATAAGGGCACGGCATGCACTCAAGGATACTGAATGTGAAGCGAAACGACGCAGAAGATTGATTTAAGCGCACAAGCACCGATTCTGTACAATTAATAGTAATTTTCGTCACAGAGCCCCCCCCAATGGGGCAATTCTTGATTTATATCCTTTCTATGTAAAATATTATAGGTTATATACCCTCCACAGATTTTATAGACTTTAATATATTTTTCAGCAATAAGTTCCATGAGAAATAGTCAGATTTTACTTACTCTATATAAGTACTGCATCTTCCAAAAATTGTATATACATCCAGACTTTACAGCATGGATCCCCAGGGAGCAATGTAAATATAACATTTTCTACACTCTAGATATATATTACATACTTATTATAGATTAAATACTTCACATAGACTTTCTAAACTGATTATACAATATACACACAGCACTTTTTTACAACTAGATTAGCCACAAACGGTCAAAAAGATTAAAATTATAGACATAGTATATAGAAGGTCTATATTACATGTATATATATATTTTATATATTATAAAAAAAAAACTTTATTTTGTATGGTACATACTTATTATATAGTTTATACAGATTTTATACACTTTTATATATTTTACAGCATGGAGCCCCAGTGAGCAATGTAAATATATTGTTTTATACATGACTATATAATTACATGCATATTAGTAATTCCTCTCTCTCTATCTATACATATAGCTTGTTGGGGCTCCATGCTGTAAAATATCTAGGTAAAAGAAACCTTTAGAAACTATATAAGTATGTACCACAACCTATATAAAAGAATATAATAATGAGCTAATGTGAAAGTATTATAATATGAATATATATAGTAATATATATATATATTAGGGTATCAATATATATATATAATATATACATACACACATACACACACACACTCACAGAAGGTACACACACACTACACACACACACAACACACGACACACAACACACTAATTAAAAAAGACGACACACACACACACACACACACACACACACACGACACACAACACAACTCACAACACACACACATCACACCACCACACACATTCCTTTGGCCATATTCCTAGCACTTGTTTTTTGCATCCAGCTTGTCCTATTTCAAGAGGATTGTGAAAGACCACAGCAGTGTTTTATTTATACTTTCCTTCATTAAATAAGATTTGGTTCAGGTGATCACCTAATCAGAACACATAATAAGTAGTGGGTACTTTGGTTGAATTCAGCTGACACTGGAAGGCTATCAGACATTTAAGATGCTATATATAGAACAATCTGCTGAGCAGTGTCTCTATCTTAATTTTTCATGCGTGTTTTTTTTTTGTTTTTTTTACAGCACTGAGCTCCAACAAGCAACATTGCACATGAGTAGCAGCTGCCGCCAGGGACCCCCATA
This sequence comes from Phyllomedusa bahiana, assembly GCA_025379985.1. Classification (NCBI taxonomy): domain Eukaryota; kingdom Metazoa; phylum Chordata; class Amphibia; order Anura; family Hylidae; genus Phyllomedusa; species Phyllomedusa bahiana. Next base: position 240,199 of record JAODAL010000915.1, read on the forward strand.
AGCGATCCACAGAGTGCGCCCTGTGCACATGGCTCGGACAGCGAACATATTGCGTCTGTCAATGTCCTAGGACATGCTTGGGGTGAAGGGGTTACTGACAAGGGGGATGGGATAGTTATGTGTGGAATGTAGAAGGAGACACAGCGCGCATCTCTCGGTCAAGCCCACACCACTGATTATCGCAGACACGATGGCCTGGCTCTACATTATTAAATAAACCATGACCTCTACCAATGACTATACTAGTTAGAGGCTGCCAGCGATGCCAATTTGATTGTGGCATCCTTCCCTTTACAAATTAATAATAACACATAGTGTGACAATGAAAAGCGTGTCCTTCCTAGAAAGCTCCTTTGTCACCACTGTGCATTTTACACGGTCAGCTCTGCAACACAATACGGGTGGATGTGCACTAAAGAGGCGCGTGGTGTGGCCAGCCTAGGCACAAGAGATGCGAACAAGTGGCACTAGATCAAATAATAGGGTAACTGGAAGGTTCCGACAACTTGTTCAGCCAAGACAGACTGCAACTTACAGTATGCACAAACTATTAATGGAGCAGGACATAATCTGAGGGGGTTTGGTACGGGACCGCCCACCACTAGTGGGATATAAGTAATTAAGGCCTCGTTGTCACATCACGAATAAATGACGAAAGTGAGGAGAGCTTGATGCAAGGGAGGTTATAACAGCAATGAAAGCTGGCCCAATCGCACCAAATTTCAGGCAAGCCGGCGCCCTCCACACGGTGGAGCCTAGGGTAAAGTGGCATGTCCATCTGATGCCATGCCATTGCATACACACAGATTAATAGGAGCGAGGTAGCTTGTATCAGTTTGCTGGCAGTTGTAACTGTCCCAACTTATATGCACCAGACCGAAACACTAATCTCATCATCTAGCGCCCCGTCTTTACGCAAGCCGCGTTCCAGCACGGCCTCCCCCTCTAATCACCAAACCCTTGACACCTCCGCTTCCATACGCGAGTGCAGTTGCGAATGCTCATATCACAGTGTTGCCCATGACTGGGGAGGGTTCGATGCATGTCCGGAGCCTCAATATAAACCAAGGTCCTACTTATTGTATCAGTACTGAGGCGTAACATATATAAAACGATGGGCCCCAGAATCAGTCGCCACTGCAGGATCATCAATCATTTCTGCTACATATAATGCATAGCGATTCTACCCTCGGAGACTATTATAACAGAGCAACAAGATGACACAGTCACAATAGGGCTACAGTGTGGTCAAACTTCGGCCGCATCAGCAGGCTGTTTGGAAACTACATAAACAGTCTTTCTGACAAAACTCCATCATGGCATTTGTTATAATCTATAACAGAGTTGCCATGAATGGAGATTTGTAGTTGGCCCCAACAGCTGGATGGCCCGCAGTTTGAACACCCCTGCTAAGAAGGGGAACACCAACATCCAGAGGCTCCCACAGATGCTCAGGTTCCAGTCAATGGAATTAGGGGGCTAGTGCGGTACTCCAAGGTCTTGGTCCTGCTCTTCCAACTCAAGTCGGGTCGGATAGCATTTCTATCCGTTAGTGATAGTGTTGTCAATTGTCTATGCAGAGAAGAGCGTCGTCATCGAACCCTAGCACTGACAACCAGCAATGTATGTGGTTGCATTACATTCTGCAAGGAGGTATAAATATACCCAGGATCAGAGCTGAGATGGTCTTAGTCACACATGAATGGAGCCCAGAGAATGCCGACCAAAAAACATACCCCAAAAACATAACACTGGTCCACCATCAAATTGTAGGTTCTTCCACAATGGTTGCAGGGTGTTTGTTCTCGATCCATATGTTTCTAGTCTTGTGCTGATGTTCTACAACAAACACAAGTTTTTGTCATGGCATAATTTCTGATTCAGTACGGTTTATAAGATTTAAGAAAAACCTCTGAAAAACATCTGACGGATGAACTTTTTCACATAGACTTGCAATGAAAAACTGCAAAAAACCATGGCAAAAACCTAAATAAAAAAAGAAAACTAAAAACCACCCAAGAAACTCGTCGGAAACCCAGAAACGTTGGACAAAAAAAACTGATAAAATACTCAGGTTCAAAGCGGTTTTTAGGTTGTGGGATTTCGAACCAACAGACGAAACTTTTGTTGTCTCCTATGCCAATGTGGGCCCGCCACCTTACGGACAAAGGACCCAACTTCCATGTAGAAGACCATTCAATGAAGCAGAAAACATCTCTTATTAGAGGAAACAGCCGGTTTCCAGTCAGAATAGAGTGTGGCAAATCTGACATGTGACACCAACATACTGTATGTGAATAACATAAGTCTTTTCCTGGCCAAAACAACTTGGTTACAGAGGTTGCAGGGTTGGCATCCGTGCTGCTCCAAGGTCCCCATACACAGCTAAGGTAATGCAGATGTGCAAGTGGTGGCATTCCTTTCTGCTTCCAAGTTCCCCATACACAGTAAGGGTATCAGAGGTGCATGGTGAGCATCCTGAGCTCCAGAGGTCCCATAACACAGTAGGTAAGCAATAGGTGCAGTTACATCCTTCTTCTCTAGGGCGCCCCGTACACAGTAGAGTTAAAGAGGTGCAGTGACATCCGTCTGCTCCAAGTCCCCATACACATAGGGTTAGCAAGGTGCAGAAAAAAAAGTGAACAACCGTACTAGCTCCAAGGTGCCGCCATGACACAGTAGGGATACAGAGGTGCAGTATGACATTCCGTCCTGCACCAAGGTCCCATACTAACAGATAGTTGTTTAAAGGCCACAAGAGTTGCATTTGACTATCCGTACTGCTCACATTGGCCCCAGAACACAGTAGGGTTAGTCAGAGTTAGCAGTGACATCCGTGCTGCTCAGTTTTGCCCCACATACACAGTAGTGTTAGGCATAGTTTCAATGACATCTGTCTAGCTCCGGGCCCCATACACAGATAGGGTTAGCAGGAGGTGTCAGTGACATCCGACTGGCTCACTGAGGGGGCCCCATACACAGTAGGTTGCAGAGGTGCAAGTGACATTCCTTCGCATCCGGTATAGTTGTTTGACCGTCCAAATACAACAGTAGGGTTAGCAGAAAGTTCCAGTGAAAACCGTCATACTCAGCCCCATACACAGTAGGGTTTTAGCAGAGGTGCAGTGACATCACGTCTGCTCCGTGTCCCCATAGCACAGTAGGGTTAGGCAAAGTGCAGTGACATCCCTATCTGCTCCCAGGCCCCATACACAGTAGGGTTAGCAGAAGTGCAGTGACATCTCCGTCCCCCCTGCTCCAGGCCCTTTACACAATAGGGTTAAGCAGAGTTGCCTGAGATCCTTCTGCTTGCCAGGCCCCATACACAGTAGGGTAAGCAGAGCTCAGTGACATCCTGATCTGCTCCGGGCCCCATAACACAGTATGTTAGGCGAAGGTGCAGTGTACATCTTCTGCTCCGGTAGGGCCCCATACCACGTAGGTTTTAGCAGAGGTGCAGTGACAACCGTCTGCTTCGCGGGGACGGGGGCCCACCATTACACAGTAGGGTGTTTAGGCAGAGGTGCAGTGAGACTCCGTCCAGCTTCGTGATGGCCCACATACAGCAGTAGGGTTAGCAGAGGTGCAGTGACATCCCGACCTGCTCCGTGGCCCCAATACACATATGGTTAGCAAGGTGAAAAGAGCATCCGTGCTGCTCCGGGGCCCATACCACATAGGGTTTAGCATAGGTGCAAGTGACATCCTTCTGCTCCGGTAGCCCCATACACATAAGGTGATTAGCGAGGAGGTGGCAGGTGACATGCCGTCTGCTCCGGGGCCCCATACGACGGTAGTATGGGTAAGCATAGGTGCAGTGACATCCGTCCTGCTCCTGGGGCCCCATAACACAGTAGGGTTAGGCAGAGTGGCAGTGACATATCCGTGCTGCCTCTTCCGGTGGGCCCCGATATGCAGGAGAGGAGGTTGAGCCGAAATGTTGTTTACAACATATCTAGTCCCACCGTTAATGGGGTCGGGAGCTTCTCCCCTGTAACCCTGGCGAGTCCACGGCCTCTGTGCACATTCATAGCACAACATTCACCTCTCACTGTCCATAGTTTCCATATTGCATATGTCACAATATGGCGCCATGTGTCCACTTCACAATTAGCACTTTGCACATATAGCAGCCGCCAACGAGATCACAAACTTCGCAGATATCAGAAATTGAAACCTAAACAGCCTTAGGTCTGTAAAAGCGAAACAAAAAAAAATCTGTCACTCTAATAAATCGCCCATTCATGTGTGCAGACAGCCTATCACACACACATTACCTACCCACCAAGCCAGCTCAGCACGTGACTTCGGGTGGGGGGAGACCTTCATGAGCCACACATTGTCGATCGTAAAAGAAGTCAAATAATGATACATTGCTCAATGTGTTTGTCCAAAGAGAATGAAAGAGATGGTCAAACGAGTGTAAGGAGACTGTGCGCCCTCACATGAATGTAAGGGAAAGGTAAATCCATAGCCCCTTTTGAGTAGTGCTGCCCCCGAATCACAATCTGAAATTTACAGCATTGGTGTTGGATCCCATGTGTAATCAGACAGGTGACCCATTGAAAACATCCAGATTTGCAGATTGCCTTAGGTCATCACACCAGAGCCGCCTCCACTGTGTGGTCACACAAGTCTACTCCTGTATAGGCTGTAGGGTCCCCTCTGGCCTCGCCTCGCTGGGCAGAATCCATGAGCCACAGAAACACACAGTCTCCACATGACCCTTATCATGCAGCACAAAAACGGCTTGTAGTCTTCAATGTCGTACTTTGTTTTTGGGTCAGTCAATCTTTTGATTTGTGGATGATAACAAGTGCTCTACATCGGCACAGTTATAGACATCGAGAATCTCGTCAATATAACAACACCTGGGACGCAAGTTGAAAACCGACAAGTGGAGCCTGGATATAGGCGGGGTGCGGGGCGGCCGTTCCTCGTAATGTGGGAGCCGTGGAGATTGGCTGGGGGGCGGCGGCCGTCCTCTACGTGGGAGCCTGGAGAGCGGGCGGGGGGCGGCGGCCGCCCTCTACGTGGGAGCCTGGAGAGCGGGGGGCGTGCGCCGTCCCTAGTACGGTGGGAGCCAGGGAAGAAGCGGTAGGGGCGGCTGCGGGCGCGGGTCCTCGTATGGTGGGGAGCCTGGAGAGCGGTGGGCGGTCCGGCCTCTGACGTTGTGGAGCCTGGAGGTGTGTGCGGTGGGGGAGCGGGTCCACGATAACGTGGGAGCCTGGAGGTCGTGGGGCGGTCCTCGACGTGGGTAGCCTTGAGGTGCTGAGTGCAGGGGCGGTCCCTAACTACTGTGAGGCCTGGGAGGGCGTGGGGTCGGTCCTCTACTTTGAGGCGCTGGAGGTCGGTGTGGGCGATAGGCAGTCCAGCTAAGTGTAGCCTGGGAGAGCGGGGGAGAGGTGGCGTCCTCTAACGTGGGAGCCAGAGAGATCGGGAGTGTCGTTGTGCGGGGTCCTACCTACGTGGGAGCTCTGATAGCGTTGGTGGTTGTGGCTGTCCTCTAATTTGGGAGCCTGGAGAGCGGAGGGCTGGTGGCGGCCGTCCTCTATGATGGAGCCTGGAGAAGGCGGTGGGCGGGAGCGGCCCGTCCTCTACGTGGGGACGCTGGAAGAGGCGGGGGGCGGCGGCCAGTAGAGCCTCGATACGTGGTGAAGCCATAGGATGAGCGGTATGGGCGAGCGGCCGGCCTCTACGTGGGAGCCTGGAGAGCGGGCGGGGGGCGGCGGCCGCCCTCTACGTGGGAGCCGGGAGAGCGTGGTCGGCGGGCCGTGCCTTCGTCTACGTGGGAGCCTGGAGAGCGGGGGGGGGGCGCCCCGTAACCTCGACTTACGTGGGAGCCTGTGAGGTATGCGAGGGGCGGGGGGCGGCCGTCCTCGTACACAGTGTGAGGAGCCTGGTCGTAGCGGGGGCGCGGCCGATCCTCTAAGCTTGGGAGCCCTAGAGGAGAGGCGGGGGGGCGGAGCGGCCGTCCTCGGTACGTGGGAGACCTGAGAGCGTGTGGCGGCGGCCGTTGCCTCTGTACTTTTGAGCCTGTGGAGAGCGGGGGGCGGCGGCCCGTCCTCATTAGGTACGTTGTGAGCCTGAAAAGCGTGGTGGGGACGGCGGCCCGTACCACGTATGTGGGAGCGCTGTGAGAGCTGGGATAGGGTGCCGGGGGTGGCGGCCGTCGCTCTAAGTGGGTAGCCTGTGCAGAGGTGGAGGCGTGGCGGCCGTCCTCTATGTGTGGAGCCCTGGAGAGGGCTGGGGCGGTCGGCGGCCGTGCCTCTATGTTGGGAGCCTTGAGGAGGGCGTGGGTCTGCGGCCGATCCTCTAAGTGGGAGCCATTGAGAGCGGGTGTGGCGGCGGCCGTCCTCTATGTGGGAGCCTGGAGAGCGGGGGGCGGCGGCCGTCCTCTATTGAGGGGAAGCAGGAGAGCGGGGGGCAGCGGCCGTCCTCTAGTATGGTATCAGCTGGAGACGCGGGAGGGGTGCGGGCGGCCTGTCCACGTATGTGGGTGATGCTCTGGAGATCGTGGGGGCGGTCGGGCCGTCCTCTATATTGTGTGAGCCTGGAGAGTCGGGGGGCGGGCGTCCGTCCTCTATTTGGGATCCGGAGAGCGGTGGGCGGCGGAACCTATAAGTCATTGAAGTCGCTCTATGGGGAGCCTTGAGAAGCGGGGAGCGGGCGGCCGTCCTCTATGTGGGAGCCTGGAGAGCGGGGGCGGCGGCCGTCCTCTATGTGGGAGCCTGGAGAGCGGGGGGCGGCTGCCGTCCTCTATGTGGGAGCCTGGAGAGCGGGGGGTAGAGACCCTCTACCTGGAATCTCTAAAGCAGGTGGTGGTGAGGGGTGGGAGGGTTAGGATACCAAAGTTCTTCTACCTGGAGATTCTAGAGCAGGAGGTTGGGGTCTACTTAGAGTCTCTTTAAAGCAGAGCGTAAGGAAGAGGATCTTGAGGGTTCCCATCTAACAAGTAATTAAATATGAGAAGGTGGTTAGGTGTCTTTAATCCCAGTCAGGTGGGCAAAGGTCCTGGAGTTTCTAAAATGGGGTAGTTAGAGGTCTTCTATCAGGAGTTGGAAACCACTGAGCAGAGGGAGAGGGGAATGTTAGAGGGTTTATATTATCTGGGAGTCTCTTAAGAAGTTGGAGTATCCATCTACCTGAAAGCGTTTTTAAAATGGGTGTAGGGTGCTTAGGAGGGTCTACTGACGATGAGTCTTTAAAAACAATAGGGTAGAGGTCCTTCAGTCTCTAGAAGAATGCTGGTGTGGCTATGTCTTCCCTCTGGAGTTCCAGTCTCTAGGGAAGGAGATGTAGGGTCACTTTATCTATAGTTTATAAGGGATAGAGGTCCTAGAAGGCAAATACTGGGAAACGCTAAAGTGGGAAGGAGGGGATTAGAGGTCCCCAACCTGTAGTCTTTAGATAAAGTAGAGGTCCTGTAGTCTCCAGAATGGGGGTGAGGAGTTAGACATTCTCTACCTGAAGCTTCTAGAGCAGAGACAGAGGGAGTAGGGTTCATCCACTTGTAGTCTCTTTAGAGTAAGAGAAGCAGAGATCCTACAAGTCCCTAGATTAGGGGCAGCAGTCCTCTGTTGGGGTCTCATAAGCAGGAATGGGAGGGAGGGTATAAGGTCCCTCTATTTGTAGTCTCGAGAGTAGGCGAGTTAGAGGACATAGAGTCTCTACAACAGGGGGCAAAACAGTCCCATTGCAGCTCATGCTTCTCTGGAAGTGCAGACACCCTACAAGGGGAATGCTGAGAGTTGTAGTTCCACATCCTGCCTGCTACAGCCGTCTCTAACGCCCTCGGTTCCCTGCAGGCCAAACAGTTATCAATGGCAGACAGGTAGCTGGCATTGCTCAGGCAATGACAGGTGTGGCTGAGGATACACTTGTTCCTCCAGCAGGTCACAGCTCGCATCTGGAGGATGGAGCAACGCTGCACCTGTTCAGCCTTCACCATCAGTTCATAGGTAGAAGTAACCGCAAAATGCCGGCTAGGCCCTGGAAACGAAGGGGCGCGAGGTAACGTTCCATAACCTGTATACTGGCAGAGCGAGCACACCACGCAGGAAACCCGGGGTCCGAGGGACTATCTGCAGCCAAATCTACAGCCCCCGGGTATTGTCCCATTGATGGTGCCGCGCCCAGTCCTTAAACCCTGTGCCAAGCACGCCGCCGCTGCACCTTCTCCCCACCAGTGACTTCTGAGTTAACCCTTCCAAATCCAGGGTCAGTGGGAAGGAATGTCCATGAGGAGGGAGAGGACATAGCAAATACCAGGGAATGGTGACCTTCGCCCGGGCACATGAGGTGTCAAGCAAACATTGGGGCATGAGCCAGGTTCCTGGTGTTGACAGCCCATCCCAGCACCTGCAGCGAGCACACAGGGAGGATTGTTGTGCTCTTTCTTGAAATATTAAAATCTTCATTTTTGTGTGTGAGAAATAATCCAGCTTGATGAACCCCACATAGAGTCTGCAGCTTTTTACTGCCGACACACTAAGATAGTGCAAAATGTCCTCATTGAGGGCAAGGGGAGGGGGAAAAAACAAATCCCAGAAACCTAGGACTGTTTGGCCCGTGCCTCGTAAACCACCGAAAACTAAGCAGATTTGGCCAACTTGAAGAGAATACTTGGTTAAGCGCTCTAAAAAAGCGAGCCGCCCCCAAGGATAACTGTGGGAGATGTCCGCGCGACTTGTGGCAGTTCCACCAAGGACCCGTTGATTTCTTTTGTTCGTGTATGAACATAAAGAAGTTCATGTGCTGACAGGTATTTTGGGAACTCCCGTACGACCCATTATGTAAGGCTGGCAAACAGATGACCTCAGAGATGAGTTATGACAGACGCCATTAAGAAAGTCATTTGTAATTTACATGTCAAAATTTTTTAAAAAAACAACATTTTTTCCAAGCAATTTTTGTAAGTTTTTTTTTGCAAAAAAAAAAGAAAAAGTGTAATTGGTGAAATATTTGGTATTTTAGGGAAGTGTTCCCATCTCAGAGAATTAAGGCAAATCAATAGTAGATGCCATAAATGTCAGACTAGCTCTTGAGACCCAGCATCCATCTTTGAGAACATGCCCCCCAGAAGTGCGTCTGTGCATGAGCTGGATAGTGAGGGAATGCTCTTGCACGGCGATTCATTTATTCCACTGTCAACAAATGCAAGACCCTGAGGCTGAATCCAGTTCACCATGTCATTTTATATCAGGCATCCTCAAACTGCGGCCCTCCAGCTGTTGGGAAACTACAACTCCCATCATTCCCACTCTTATAGGAATAATCATAAAAGACAATGATGGGAGTCGTAGTTTCCCAACAGCTGGAGGGCCGCAGTTTGAGGATGCCTGTTTTATATGGTCCACCCAAACTTAGACAGGAGGCAGGGATGGACAATGTATGGAAGCTTTTAGAAGGTACACGCCAGCCAACGCTGCGGCCCCCATGAACCGGCCCTTCCTTTGCCGGCTGCACAGTACGTGCCGGGGAATATGCTGTAAAATCATAGCACAATTACACCCCAAAGTATGGCCCACATGTATGGAAACTGTCTAGGTCTAAACTTCTTTGTTGCCCATAGCAACCAATCAGAGCCCATAGCGACCAATCAGAGCCCGCCTCATTTTTCCAGGGCAGGGCACTATATGAAATTAAAGGGGCGCTCTGATTGGTTGCTATGGGCTCTGATTATTTACTATGGGCAACAAAGTGAGTTTTAGGCCTAGACAATTCCCATACATGTGGCCCTATGTTCTCTCACACACACATTTGTGATGTACATACGTTTTCATGATGTACTTAAATACACATGTGAAGTAAGCCCATAGATAAAGCACGTCCTCCTATATAACCTCAGAGAAGCTGAAACTCACTTTCTATGATAAGGACTGCATGCACCTCACTAATACATGTAATGAGCAGTACAGACAATGTAGTACTGCACTGTGCGTATAGAGGAGCTACTATACCTCCAATCACTGCATCACCTCCACTAATACATGAAAAGCGCAGTACAGATATGTAGTACCTAGTGAACACTGTACTGAGATAGGGAGCTGTAGACCACCAATCACTGCATGACCTCACTAATACATGTACAGAGCAGTACAGGGACATGTATAGAATTCCCACGCACTGTAACTGTTAGAGAATGTGCTATAGACCCACCATTCAACTGCATGCCCCTTCACTAATACATATAAGAGCAGTACAGGACATGTAGTACCGCACTGTACTGTAGAGAGGTGCTACTACACCACAAGTTACTGCATGTACGGCACTAATACAGAGGTTTTTACAATTAAATTGATCACTGATAAATTTGGTATGAATGTTTCGTATTCACTCACAAGAAGACCCGCAGATTTGAAGTGTAGGGGTGACATTGTATGGGGAGTGTGGTTTATAGAAACAATGTCCCAGGAAAGACCATTGTATGGTGGAAATCTTGTATCCTGAGGCCACTGTAAGTTGAGGGACCAGTGTGTGTAAATATATTGTATAAACAGAGAAACCTCTATATAAATATCTATTTACATTTAATATAACACGACCTAGTGATCGCTAAAGCCTCACGCCACTACTCTGCCCTTCTCCTGTTAGCCCTGACCTCTGCCCCCCTCCCTCCTGCTACAAATCCTTCTCTGTCCAGAACTCCAGCCCTTTGCCTGGAAAAAAAAAAAAAAATCATCCTTGTACCTCACAGATCAGACTTTCAGCTTCTCTCCCCCTCTCTCTGTAGGGGGGTCAGTCCTGGGCCCCTACTCTTCTCTAGCTACAGCTCATAGCACATGGCTTTCAATACCCAACTCTACATCTCCGGCCCAGTTTGTCACCGGAGTCTCTGCATCTCATCCATTTGGTCTATCGCGTATCCTCCTCCTTGCACCCGGGGACCTCCTAAAACTGTAATTTATTCAAGTGTTTCCTGCCTCCGACCCGACTCCCTAATCCCCCCCTCCCAGATCTCCCTACCACAGGAAACGGCTCTACACTTTCTCTGATGCCATAAGTCCGTAGCTTTGGATAACCTTTGACTCTTCCCTGTCCTTCAAACCCCACATCCAAGCCCTGACCTCTGCCTGCCGCCTCAAAAATATCTCAATTTCCTTCCCACATTTATTAGACACTTCGATTTAACAACAAAACAACCAAAGAAACTAAACATGCCTCTCATCATCCCCACCTAGACTACTGCAACATCCTTCTGTTTTCGGGGCCACTCCTCTAACACCACTTCATTCCCCTCAAAACTATCCGTAAACTGCTGCCCTTCATATTCAACGCTCTCTCAGCTCCTCTGGCAAATCCCTTCACTGGCTTCCCAATGCCCAGCAAATCCACTTCAAGTATACTAACCATTGGACCTACGGAACTAGAGGCTCAACCGTGACCTCTCCCCCTGCCAACATCTCTTGTCTTCTGCCTTAAAGTAGAACCTGGTCACGTAGATTATTGCCCCCCTTGCTAAGCACAGAACAGCTAGTGTCAGACACTGCTGTTTCCAGCGCTGTGGTCCCTTATTTCTGTAAATGATGCTGGAGTTTTTACAGTATTTACCCCCTCAAATCTTATTCATAGCAGCTGTTAGCCCCCCCACCAAAGACTAGCACCCACCCACCTGACAGATAATTTCATATGTTTTCTACCTCTTCAAAAGTACTGGGTTTAAATCAGGGTCAAGTGGAGTCGCAAGACAAAAGCCCCAGACTCCGACTGCTCCTACAGTATTTATTCCAAACCTCCGACTTGCCTGACTACCCGTCATGTGGATACGCTGGCGACATGTTTTAAGGTGATAGGACTTACTGTATAAAATGGTAAAAAAACAATGGGCTGTTAATCATCTTTATGATACTAATGAATCAAGCAATTTAGGTAGAACAGACACATGAGAAGCATAAGGGTAACATTGTTTTGATCTATTGACACTGTTTTGGGTAGAGTTGATGAAAAAGCTGTATTTCGTAACCAATTCCGATATTCACCAACATTGGGAATGTTGTAAGCAGAGTACCGATGGGAATTCAGATTTTGGTCAAGATTCAGGAGCCCAGAAGGATTCAGGCAGGCATTGCTGAAAAGCAAGGTTGATTTCCCAAATAACTAACAAATATAAAAATGAACACTTTGATTTTAGGAGCAAAACTATAACTAAGAATGCTAAATACTTTGCAGAGTCACATTTAATGTATAAGATAAAGGAAAGATGACTGTATATAAAATTACAGTAGAATCATGTACCCAAACTGTATGTGGATGGTGAGATATGGGAGGCCTGAAAATCACAGCACAAGTACATACCATTGTTACCATTAAGCTTGGTCGGGTAAAATATAGTTAATTGGAATATGACTATTAGGACAAAACAAAAAAAATTTTAATTATGTCAAAACACTGCAGGAACATTTGTGGAGTTCTCTGAATTGTTCTTAGAACTAGTATTGCCTCCATCAAATAATCCTGCATACATAGTACCTCACATCTGATCTCTTATTATCCAGGATAGAGAACTGGCCGTCTCTACACTAACTTGGGTTGGTGCAAAAGCGGTGAACGCACAGGGTCAACATCTCTAAGGCTTGTTCACAGACTGCTTATTTGCCAAGGCGATTGGCGCCATAACGGACTTTGGCGCGCTGGGGGGCGGAATTTGCGCTGCAGTAATGCGCCAATCCTTCCCTGTCATTACGGTAAATCCACGGTGCTACTCATAGAGAGAACAGTGGATTCCGATGTCTCTCGCCCCCTCACGCAGGCTAATCCACCGCGTGTGAGAAATTGACTAAGCACAAATTTATGGCGCGTACGCAGGCCGTAAACAATGCATTGATCTATGGGGCCGGGAGAGGCGCCCCAAGCCGTAGGCGCTGTCCTGCCCCACTCCCCCTCTTTATTCACGGCTGATTTGGTGTGACGTCAAAATACGGCTCACTAAATCCGTCGGAATAAGCCGTGTGAACACGGGCCTAACAATTTCAGGTATAAATGATTGTGCCAGGATCGGCCACAGATTCAGTTTTGATGAATGGGTTGATCTTCTACTTCTTTGAAAGCAGGTGAAAAATTTTGCTGAAAGCTGTTTGCCCTGGAAGCAGAATCTTTCCCCTGGGGCAGCGCTTTGCCTGCTCCATGTCATCAACTACACTCCTCATGTGATGAGGCTGAAGATATGGGAGCAGTAGCACTGGTCCGCACCCAATTCCTCTTGCTCTTTGCATCGAAACTAACTGACCAACTTATTATATATTTTGGGAGTCGGTCCCTTTTATGACAACTCCGACTCCTGCAAAATAGCCACCGACTCCGACTCCACGACTCCGACTCCACAGCCCTGGGTTTAATAGTTGTTAGGTGGGCAGGGTATGAAAACAGTCTTTTCTAGCGGAAAACTGCTGCATCTTACAGAATAAGGGACACAGCGCTGGAAACAGCAGATCTGACACTAGCTTGTGCTGTCCTCAGCAAGGGGGGCAAAAACTATGTGACAGCTTCTCTTTAATCTCCAGATATCTCCCCTCACGCAATCTCCGCTCCTCACAGGACCTCCTTCTCTGCTCTCCTCTTGTCAGTTCCTCAACAAACATAACCGTCTCCAAGAATTCTCTCGTGCTTCCCCCACACTCTGGAACTCACTGCCCCAACACATCAGACTCTCCCCCACTCTCACCAGCCTCAAAACCAACCTAAAAACCCATCTCTTCAGTAGCCTATAACCTACAATAACCCCACTGCCCCTACTCAACCCCACAAACATGTCTGCCCCTCACTTTCTGTCTCTTTCCCCTTTCCTTGTAGACTGTAAGTACTCATGGGCAGGGTCCTCTCTCCCTCCCTCTGTACCAGTTGTCAGTCACTTACCATTGTACTTTGTCTGACACTTTATGTATGTAACCCCCCTCAAATGTGCAGCGCCCTGGAATTAATGGCGCTTTTAAAATAAACGTATACACTACTCACAAAATATTCAGGATATTTGGCTTTTGGTTGAACTTTGAGGATGAACATAAAATGTATAGAATTTTTTATTTTTTTCTAAATGAGGCCATCTCTCCCCTGAAGATGCACACGTCCAACTGTTCACTGTTCCAGGACTTTTTGCACAACTTGCTGATCTCTAAGGCTATGTTCACACGGCTTAATTGCGGGAAAGTAAAAAACGCACCGAATTACCCTGGGACGGGGGCGGGGCGGGGGGGGGGGAGTGAGCGGGGGGGGGGGCACTTCGCCCCCTAGACTATCACGCTACGGGGCGAACGCCGCTGAAAGTGACAGGTATGTATGTAACCCCCCTCAAATGTGCGACGCCTGGAATAAGGCGCTTTAAAATAAACGTATACACTACTCACAAAATATTCAGGATATTTGGCTTTTGGTTGAACTTTGAGGATGAACATAAAATTTATAGAATTTTTTTTTTTCCCTAAATGAGGCCATCTCTCCCCTGTAGATGCACACGTCCAACTGTTCATTTTCAGGACTTTGTTGCAACAATGTGATCTCTAACACGGAGCTTAATGGCAAAATTCCAAACAGATCTTTGATCCCTGAATTGCCCAATAAATTTAGGGGATCAGTTTGATTTAAACAGTCCTCCTCATCCTGCTGCTCACAGTTTGACATCATGAGACCAAGACAACACCTTACAATTAATCAACAGTACCTCACCATTGGGAGGCTTCAAACAGGATGCTCTCAGACGGAAGTGGCCACTGAGCTTAGAGTGTTAGAGAGCATCATTAACAGGTTGTAACAGAGCTACAGAGAGACTGGAAGAGTCACAGAAAGGTGATTATAAATGTGTGGACGTGATGGGATAAATAACTGTTTAATAGGGAGTGCTGCGATTTTCCCTTGCTTGTACACCGTTTGCGAACAGTAACCATGCTCCATTTTCGCTAGCACCCAGTACATTTTAGGAAGTGCTGCCTAATGCTATTCTTTGTGTGTGTATATAGAGAGACACAGCGAATGTGTGTGGTATCTGGTTCTGACTGCAAAGTCCGCCGTCTTTTCTGAAGCCAGACAACTGATTGGGGAGAGAAAGAAAAAAAAGTAGCAGCCCCTGTAGACTTCTGGGCACCCGGCTAGTTGGCCGTGGGACCCTTCCTGTCACATTAATATGGAGGCAGTACAAGCAGCCGCTATTTGCAGAGACAAAGTGACGGGGTCGCAGCACAGCCCCCAGCTCTGACGAGAAACACATCAGCATCGACATTGATAAAGGACACAGATCCCTCCGTGGTCAGCGCCCCCATCAGGTTTATTTATAGCACTGCCAGATCCAACCTCCACAGGATGGACAGCACAATCTATGCACCCAGCACTGACCCGTATCCAAGTACACCCGCTCCTCCTATACACAGAAGGCAGAGAGCACCAAACACTACACATCAGTGTCCATGCATGACGTCCAAATATTGTCTGCCAAAAGCAGAAGGAACAACGTGTGGTCAGATAGAAAGCAGCGCCTGGCCACCAGGTGGGGCCGTCATTTACCGGGTCTATGTCCCTTCACTTCCTATACCAATTCAGTCGGACATGTTGCTGGTGGGACCACCTGTGTGAATAATCCCAGGGGTGATTGATGGGCGATATTCTTATGACCCGGCCATATTATGCCAAGAGATTACCTGTAAAAGGACCTGTGACCTCTCCTGGCTGCTTTAATAAAGCCTTGTGTTCCCTGTGCAATAACAATCCTGGAGCCTCTTCTCTTATATCACTGGGTTGTTCCTCTATTATTCCTCCTAGAAAAGTATGACTGAATCTGTCAAATGGGTGTTATCATTCCAGTTTTATGAGAGGTGTGTCTCTGCAGACACTGACAGTCAGCTCTGATTGGACAATGTCAGACTGTGCAGGGACACGCCCCTAATTAGTAACACCCAGTTGACAGATTGGTAATGAATTTCTAGGAGGAATAACAGAGGAACAGCACAACACAGAGATAGAAGAGAAGAGGCTCCAGGATTGTTATATCACAGGGAACACAAGGATTTACTAACACAGACCTGTCAGGATAAATTACTAGTTTCTACTTAGGCCTGGCTCACCCTGGCATCCACTCAGAGCCTGGAACCAGAACATTTTCCCAAAGACACCAATAACCCCCGCCAGACCTCATTGATTACTTTCCATCGTCTTCACCAGGGCTGTGGAGTCGGAGGCTATTTTGCAGGAGTCGGAGTCGTCATAAAATGGACCGACTCCCAAAATATATAATAAGTTGGTCCAGTTAGTTCGATGCAAAGAGCAAGAGGAATTGGGTCCTGCCGGTGCTGCTGCTCCCATATCTTCAGCCTTATCACATGAGGAGTGTAATTGATGACATGGAGCAGGCAAAGCGCTGCCCCAGGGGAAAAGATTCCGCTCCCAGGGCAAACAGATTTCAGCAAAATTTTGCACCTGCTTTCAAAGAAGTAGAAGATCAACCATTCATCAAAACTGACTGTGGCCGAGGCAATTCTTTTAGACCCTGACATTGTTAGAGATGTTGTCCCTGTGGTCACTGCTTTGCCCCCAAGTTAGTGTAGAGAGGCCATTCTCTAGCCTGGAAATAATGAGATCAGATGTGAGGTCATGTATGCAGGATCTGATGGAGACAATACTATTTCTCAGAACAAATTCAGAGACTCCACAAATGTTCCTTCAGTGTTTTGCATATTTACAATTTTTTTGTGTCCTAAAGTCATATCCAATAAATATATTTTACACAGACAAGCAAAAGGGTAACAATGTTTTGAACTTGTGACTTTCAGGCTCCATATCTCACCATCCACTACAGTTTTGTACATGAGGCTACTGTAATTTTATATACAGTCATCTTACCGATCTTATACATAAATGTGACTTGCAAGTATTTAGCATCTGCTTAATTACAGTTTTGCTCCTAAAAAATCTAAGTGTTAATTTATATTATTTTGTTAGTATTTGGGAAATCCACCTTGTGGTTTTCAATACTGCCTGAATCCTTCTGGGCTCTGAATCTTGACCAAAATCTGATCCCAGGTCTCTTCTACACATTCCCAATGTTGGTGCAGACTGCTTGGATACAAATACAGCTTTTTCTTCAACTCCACCCACAAGTGTTCAAAAGATCAAAACATTGTTACCCTTTTGCTTGTCAGTGTCTGTTCCACCTAAATAGCTTGATTATTGTATCATAAGGTGATAAACAGCCTGATGTTACCACTTTACTACAGTAAAGTTATCACTTAAACATGCGCCGTGTATGAGGGAGTCGGAGGTTTGGGGAACTGAGGAGTTGTAGTCGGGGCTCCGGCTTGCCGACTCCACAGCCCTGGTCTTCACCAGAGAAAAAAAATTACCAAAGCACACTGCACAATTTTTCCGCTATTTTGACAGAATCTGCACCTGTAAACGAAGTCACTAACGCGGATGTGAACAGGGATCTAAAGAGGTTGTACAGTTCATATAGACATATATATTAGACCTTATGTATGTAAACTGTCTAGCAGTAAGACTGTCTGTTGTCCATAGCAACCAGAGCTCAGCTGTTATTTTTCCAGAGCACTATGTGCGATGAAAACTGAACTTTGATTGGTTGCTATGAGCAACAAAGAAAGTCTTACTGCTAGACAGTTTTCATACATAGGGCCCATTGTGCTTCTGAGGCCCCAATAATAACTCCACCCCCCTTCGCCGGCTCTTGCGTCGCTCCAGTTTTTTTTCTTTCGTCTACTTTCCAATAGGGACGCCACTGCCGCAGCTCCCGATTGGCTGCAGGAGGTCACATGCCTCTGCTTATCTCACAGAGCTGTTCACTTCCAGTGATGCGAGGCATCTGACCCCATGCAGCCAATCAGCAGCCGCGGCGGTAATGTCCCCATTGGCAATACCAGAAAGAAAGCAGCAGACGGGGGAGACGCAGCACTGGGGCCGGTGAATATAGGCTTTTTATTTTTTACATTGCGGCCACAGACGCATAATAATATATATCTATTTTTAGGCCCTGGACAACCCTTTTAAACTGCAGGAACAGCCACAGGTTCTTTTTAAACGGTTCCTCTATAGAAACGAGTGGAGAGTCGCACGTGTGCGGTCACCTTGTCCTTCTTGATCCTATCTCATCGGACAAGAATAGCCTCAGGAGAGTCTCAGGAGAGTCGGCGGTCTCAGTGGCCGGACCCTCTGCCCCTTGTTCCCTCACAAAGGTCGTCTGTAGGACAGCCAGTACTATGAGGGGCACAAGGACTTCGCAGGGGAGGGGGTCCAGCGTGTGACAGGAGCTTCTGTTACTGAAGGGTTGTTTTCCTAAATGGGGAAATATTTGCAATTTTGTAACAGCAACAAGGTAACTGAAAATGTTCTACCCATTGGGCAGAGTGTAAAGGTGTTTTACCACAAAGACCTTTCATTACTGGTATATTCAGCTTTCATTGTGCTCATATGATTTGTTTGAACTGCCTATCATGTGACCCAGCAGGCTTGACATCACCATGCTCTCCCCTACAGTGTGCTCACTCTAGTCTCACAAAGGTCTGTTTAAGTCAAGAGCTGTGAGTAGCTACAATGTAGCTGAGTGGTTAGAGCTTCTGCCTTCCACGATCTAGGTTCAAATCCGTGCAAGAGTCAAACAGTTATTTTAGTCTCAATGCACATCCCTGATTGAGGTTTCTTTTTTCCTTTTAGCTATTTACACTGTTTGACTAATTATTAAGGAGCACAGAGGAAAAGAGTAGAATGACAACAACTGGGGCTGAACACTCGCTCAGCAGTGAGTGCATGTGATTACAGGGCAAAGGAGTGAGTGCGTGTGATTACTAAGGAGTACAGGAGTGAGGGTGTGTGATTACTAAGAAGAACAGGGGACAGGAGTAGAATGAGCACCTGGGTTGAATTACCGCTAACTGTAGTGTATGTGATTCAGGGCACGCGTTATTGATTACTAAATAAGGGGACTAAGCAATGACAGCACTGGGGTTGTCTCAACAGTGAGTGTATGTGATTACAGGGCACAGGAGTGAGTCTGTGTGATTACTAAGGAGTACATGGGACAGGAGTGAGTCTATGTGATTACTAAGGAGCACAGGGGACAGGACTACAATGACCATACCTGGGGTTAAGCACTTGCTCAGCAGTGAGTGTGTGTGATTACAAAGAAGTACAGAGAACAAGAGTACAATGACAGCACCTGGAGTTGAACACTCGCTCAGCAGTGAGTGTGTGTGATTATTAAGCAGGGAAGAGACTGACAGTAACTGCCTGAGAGGGAGGTGATGTCTGAGCATGTGCAGCCAGGACTGAGGAGCTCTCAGCCTTGGTCGTATCCCCTGGAGACGAGCTGTACACTAGGGATCCCTAAGGGAGCAGCATTTTTAATAATGGTGAATATATTTATCATGTCATTTCCAAGTTTCCCACATGAATAGTACTCGCCGGTGAACCAGCGCGGTACCTGTAGGGGGCAGTAGTATAACAGTGAGCTCTCAGCCATAAGCAACAGGCAATGAACAACTTGTTGGGGCTCAATAATTAGGGACTTGATCAGTGCAGGTCTGTAAAGACTTCTTAGAGCCCAGAAACTTAGGGGGTGATTACCATTATGTCCCCCCTTTCACAACACCCAAGAGCTCCATCGCTCTCAAAGTGACAGCAAGCGACCAAACTCAACCAGATCGGCCGATAAACATCGTACTCCACAGAAAATACTAAAATCGCTGCGTAAATACAGGAGAAAGCGCCAATTACTACTTCAAGCAGCGACACAATGTGGCAGACCTCTGCCCGTCCTTACCTGAAGCCCGGGCTCTACTCTCCTTACTGTCCTCCGGCCCCAGGCGCCATGTTGTCCTGCGAGCTCCAACATCCGGGGACTCCTAGCTCCCTGAGAGCCGGCTGCCCAGCAACGCTGTACGCCGTAGGCAGCCCCGCCTGCTGGATGAGCAAGCGCAGCCCTCATTGGTCAGAAGGGCTGTCACTCTGCAGTCCCGAGCGCATTGATTGGTCGGGCCAGACCAACGTCAGTCCTGTGGATGGGGCGCGCTGATTGGCTGAGCGAGTATTCGTATCTCGCACATTTGTGGTGTTGCCCTCAGCTGGAAGGGGTCAGCTGTGCGCAGGAGGCTGCGGGCACTGCTTGTAGGGCTGGGTTCTCACGGCGCCTTACGGCATGCGGTATTGTTTTGACGTTACTCTATAGTGAAGTCAATTACAAAATGACCTACGTGTAATAAAAACGCATGCGGTAACGCGACGTGTGAACCTGGCCTCAGGCTGCTTTCACACAGTGTCTTTTTGTGCGGATATGTACAGCATTATTAGCTGTGCCTTTCTGCCTAAAAGCGCATCAAAAACCGCAGCTGCGTGTGAAAGCAGCCTTGGGCTATGTTCACACGATGTATTGCAGCGCGTACAGTACACGCCCCAATACATTGTGTGTCTCGGAACTTGTGCTGAACAGCGCCCGCCGCCCCATAGACATGCATTACTCGCGGCACAAGAACGCCGTGAAGGGTATGTTAACACGGGGTAATTTCGGCATGCATTTCGCCACGCTATTTCGGACAAGATGCGTGCCAAAATTACGGTATTCCACAATTCTCATAGAGGACTAAGGATTACGCCTCCTTTCCCCGCTCGTACAATACAACGATCAGGAAGATAAGTGACATGTCAATTACTTGTGGCGAATATGCGCCGTGAGCAATGAATGTCAATGGGGCCGGCAGCCTCTGGCCTCCCTCATGCCGCGGTAGTACGCGAATATTAGTGCAAGCTCCCGAAAGACACGGTGCCACAGTACATCGTGTGAACATAGCCTAAGTGACGTCAATACGCTCATATTATAAAAGCGGGGAGAGGAGGCGTAATCCATAGTTCTTTATGAGAGCTATGGATTACTGTAATTGTGGCGCGCATCTTGCCCGTATTAAAGCGCAAATACGCAACGAAATTACGCCGTGCGAACATAGCCTTAGGCAAAGCACAGCTGAATTTTCATTTGTGAATGGAGTGGCAAGTCTGAAACATTTAATCTCTCAAGGAAAAAAAAGTTATTCAACTTTATAATGTGCTTAGTGTTCCAGTTCCTAATTGTTTCTAAGGTCTCTGCTTGCTGTCACTGAATGGAAACTTGTGTGTTTAAATCTTGGGGGGGGGGGATTAGGCTTTGTCTACACAGCACAGGATCACAGTTGGATTTTTAAGCGCTTCAGTATTTAGGGTGCATTCCCACAGCAAAGACCTAATACCGGTCAGATTTTCCAACCAGTGTTTGGTCTTTTTCTGGCATGTATGGGGACGGCTTTGTCTGTGGTTTGTGGATTCAGCCGTCCCCCTTTGCACCCACATGTTCATGTTACACTCGAAAAAGGGGGCGGAAGAATGAACATGTTCCAAATTTTTCGGACCGCCGGCGGTCTAGAAAACCGTGCGATGGAAAATCCGTGCACTGTGAACTACTGCACGGATTTTCTATTAAAGGTGTTTTCTCATCTCAAAGTTTCATAGGATGCATGAATGAAATAATGCTGCTTTGCTCTGTCACTTCCTGGTCAAGCTGTCTGTAATTAGCATATGAGCTCCATGTATTCAGACTTCTCTGTTTATTAGTCTAGATTAAATAAATGACCTTCTCTGATGTCTGGAGAAGCTTCTGAGCTAATGTAAACAGTAGAGTAATTACTGTCTTTTGTCTGAAAGATCAGATAACACACAAACTCTCCCATTGCCGGCAGCAACCTGTGTGATGACCTCACTCCCTGCTATCAGATAGAACAAACAGCAGGGGAGAAGGAGTACACAGGTCAGACACTGAGAGCCCTCAGAAGGTGATAAAATCACTTGTAGCTTCATTAACAAAAAAAGATGAACAAAAGCAAAAG